>JAEANM010020580.1:0-12064 GCA_017656035.1 Myanophis thanlyinensis
GCTCCTTTCCCCTTGGGCCCAGCGAATCCACTGCATTGTGGGAGTTGAAGTCCGCGCATCTTTTAAAAGCGGCTGAGAGAGAAAACCCCCACCCCCGCCACCCCCCCCACCGCCCCCCCACCCCCACCCCATCCTTTTTTTTGGCTGAGGGAGAAAAATGCCGCCCACACCGCCGCCCCGCCGCTCCCCCCACCCCCCCACTGCCCCCCTCCTCTTTTTTGGAAACCAAATATGGTCACCCTAATCTTAGATATATTCAAAACTGATTTTCTGGTTCTTTATTTTTTGGTCAAATGACAAATTAGTAAAAGGCTGGATGTTTTTTTTAATATATAGTTAACAGGTTCAGGCAGTGAAGCAATGAAAGGGGTAAGTTTTCTTCCTATTTCCCCCAGGGGAATTTGTCAAGAGTTCTGCTAGTTTCTCCTAGCCTAAATTACAGGAAAAGCCTTGAAACTCTGTGCCTTTTTTCACCATTTCTTAAAAAATTTGTCCATACAAAGAAAAGGAACTGATGGTTCCTTTCCTGACATGGGGAGGATAAAATATTAAGAGAAGCCACATTGAGGGCCATGATCATTGCTCTTTAGACAGAACACCTAGCTATCATTATGATTAAAGTATAAAAGGCTGAAATCCAGAATGAAGTTTATTAAGCCACATTAAGCTGCAGAAGAGCCTAGTCTCTTGTTCAGGTGAAGAAGCCATTTTGTTGAAGGATGTCTGATTTTGGCCTGTGGTTGATGGGAGATTGCTTCAGAATCTTATTCACATTGTCTTGAGTTCCATATGGGTTAGAATTGTATGAAGTTTAAAATAGCTTGATGAACATTGCAGACATAGGTGAAATTCAGCAGGTTCTAGCAGGTTCACTAGAACCAGTAGTAAATTTTCTAAGCAGTTCAGAGAACCAGTTGTTAGAAGAAATCTCCTTTTGTTTTTTTCCACTTTACAGGGTTAATCCTATAAGGAAGGCAGGAAAAACATTCTGGTGTTGTTTCTAACCTAATCTTGATTGCCTTGCTCACATAAACTGCCCACCCAGTCACATGACACCCCCCAGCGACCTCCACCAAGCCATGCCCACAGAACTGGTAGTAAAAAAAATTGAATTCCATCACTCACTGCAGATTTCTAACCATACTTAATATTGATCTAGCTAAAACTTTATTTGAATCCTTACATCTTTTCCAAACTAATGTATCTAATTGCCTACCCACTTGATTTTCAGTGATTCAGTAAGGTTATCACAATACTGGCCATGTACAGATTAGTAAAATAATGATTAATATGCTACATTAAATCAGCAATCCCCATTCTTTCCAGCTCTGTGGTCCAGCAGTGGCAGCAGCAGTGGGGGGTGGGGGGTGGGGGGAAGGGATGGTTTCACACGTATGCCCGCAGCTTGTACAAATGGAGCTTTGCACGCTTGCCCGCCATTTATGTGGCCCACTTCCCAACAGACTGCAGACTGGTACAAGTCCATAGACCAAGGATTGGGACCCCTGTATTAAACTAGATTTATTGAATAATTCATGATTGTCGAGCTCCATACAACACATTGTAATAAATTATGATTTATAACCACAATGTCTGGGTTTATATCACAAGTAAATCAAAACCAAATAAAGCAAATGGTAGATAATGCATGGTCAGTATTATAATATCTGGGTTTTGTTGAGTATAATAAGAAAATTATGTTGCCTCATAATGATTCTTCTATCTTGAAGAAGTGATTGCATTGCTGATTATTTAATTGACCAATGTGTTTTATCCCCTTGTTCCCACAAAAAATATTTAGCAAATCTGGTTCTCTTAATACTCCAGATTTTTTTTTTCATTGCTAAGTCAGAGACCGTAAATAACATGTATGTATTCTTGTCTTCCCTCTAGCTGCTTGACATGTAATGAGTCAGACATAAAAATGTATTTCCCAGCCAGGTTTTGTTTGAAAACAAGGGACTCAACTGCAGCAATAATGAGGGTTATTTTTTTTACTTTAAAAAGGCAGGAAGATAACTCTTCAAAGGCTCTGGAAGGCTATGTTTCTTGGAAGAGGCTATGATGGGAAAGGAGACTTAAATACAAATACGGGAAATGGAAACCCAGTCCTTGAAATTTGAGACGCTGAATCCAGCCAAACATGCAACACATTTCTAAGTAATTCAAAACGTCTTTAATACTGAATTTAGATATGAGAGTAAACGCTATTGAAACAAATAAAATTGAATTGTAATGTAACTTCTTCAATATTACACAGGAAGTAAGCTTACTAGTTTCAATCTTTCAGTGAAAGAGAAATCTTCCCCTTTCACTGGATGTAAAAAAAATAATCATTCTAAAGTATGTTTGTTTGGATAATGGCATCTCTCATTAGTATGATGTAATGTGAATATTATTGCACCACTGAACTAAACATAAAGATTCTTATAAAGCAACTGTGATAGCTACTATGTAACAAACTTGAAAAGGAGAAGGTGAAATATCAGTGTCAACAAATACATAAGTTTGTTGCGTAAGAAGGCACAGCTGCTGGTGGTTCTATATAGAAAACATCTCTGCTAGGTACCTCCCTTCATCAGATACAGCAGAAGTAGAAAAGGAAAACAGGGACACTCCCTCTGCAAAGCTCAGGAACCAGCGGCACTGGGCTAGTCTGACTCCCTATACCATTAGGACTGGAGTCAAGCATTCAGCAGAATTCAGCAGCACTGGTTTGCAACTTTTTGAGATGAAGTACTATCTAAAGCGCATCATTTCCTACTTAGTTACATTCAAGTTTAAATAACTAATGGCACCATTCCTTTGAACTATATCCATTTTAGATGGCTGTTATAAAAAACTTTGTTGTTAAGAAAGTTCTGCTTCTTTCTCTTTTATGTTTTTTTTTATATAATACAACTTTTGGATTAAATAAACCTAAAGCAGAGGGCAGATTTATTTGTTGTTATTGATCTCTTGGGAGTGGTTTTCTGTTCAGATAAATTCATTCCAATTTATTTGAAGATAAAAAATTATTTATCCACTTGGCCTGAAAGCAGTTAAAGATGCCTTAGCTCTAGTCTAGATGCTGAAATCTGCAATCCAGCAATTGGTATTTTCCCTATTATATGAAGTAAACCTCTATTACATGTAGTCCTCAACTTACGACCACACTTGAGCCCAAAATTTGTTGCTACGCGAGGCAGTTGTTAAGTGAGTTTTGACCCATTCTATGACCGTTCTTGCCACAGTTGTTATCACTGCAGATGTTAATTTCATAACACTGTTGTAGACTTTGCTTGGCAGAAGGTTGCAAAAGGTGATCACATAACACAGGGACACTGCAGCCATCATAAAAATGAACCAGTTGCCAAGGATTTGAATTTTGATCATGTAACTACAGGAATCCTGCAATGGTTGTAAATATGAAAACTGTCAGTCACTTTTTTTCAGTGTTGGTATGACTTCAAATGGTCCCTAAACCAAGTCAAGGGCTACCTTTAGGGATATCACTATTTTTGGAAGGCAACAATGCATCTTAGAAAATACATAGTTCTTTGATTTCAAGAATTTCCATTATCTTGCTTGCTTTTATAGATTAAAGGAAATCCTATATAGGCCATTTTCTACACCACTGCCCCGAAGCTTTTTAATCCAATTTACAGTGCTAAATACAAAGAACCAAACCACTGTTAAGCCCTCAGCTGGCTGCAGGATCTATAGCAAAAGAAAATATCTTTACCCCATTCTTGGCATCCTTAAGTCTCGAGAGACTATGGTATCATGCACTGAAAGGAGGTCCTAAAACAGCATCTAGTATGACTAAAAAGGCCAATTTGAGAGTGGCAGTCCCTTCTGCACTGAGGACAGATACAATCTGTGCAAATACAAAATTTGCCAAGCCCCCAAATTTTGCTGGTTCCAGGACTGCCTCTTTGTCCCCATAGGAGAAAAAAAATAATCCAGCAATTTGGCAATTTATACTCCACTGAGGAGAATTGGCAAATCCAGCAGCACTCTTGTCTTTAGACTACTAAGGGGCATCTGCAAAACATTCAGTTTGATGTGTCTCAAATGTAGCCAGAGCTTCAAGATCTGGGAGAAGGAGGGAGACAACATCTGTTGGGTTCTTGGAGTTTTCTGAGCTTGGTTGTTTTACTGCAGATGTTCCATTACCAGGCTAGGTAGCATCAAGGCATGAAAGAGTAAAGCTTACTTTCTTATGCGGCTGCTAAGGAAGATGTGGGTTAGGGTTAGGGTTGGACTGTTTGTTTTCCCCCTTGACCTTTGATTATAACATATATTCTCAGGGGGCGGGAGGGAGAGAGAGAGAGAGAGAGAGAGGTGTCTTCCAATATGGAGAGATACCAAACAAACCAACCTAGCTTCAGACCAGTTCTTGCTATATACCAGTTGAACCATAAATAATTGCTTCAGCTTTCAACCTGGCAAAGAATCTTCTTCTGAAAATGCCAGTTCTTTATAAACTTCCACAAGTAACTTTCAAAAACATCTAGTATTTTTGCTGTCTTGCTGTATTATTTCTTCTTATGCCATTGCTTTTCAACTTAAGCTCTGCATTAAGAGCCCTCATTTGGATGTCCCAGTTGGGTAAAATTAGACAAGTGGGGGAGATATAGCTAATAAAATGACCCAAATCTCACCCTTCTTACTCCTTATCTCTCCTAGCCCATCATGAGCAGAATTGTGGGCAAGGCAAGGAGGGAGAAGGAGTAGCAGTGAGGCTTTCTTTTCCTGTGGATAAACTTTGACATTTTTCTACTGTGCTTGTCAGTGGGAAACTAGTGACTTGGTCTCTGCTAACGAAATAATCAGCTGACTGGTGGAGAGTTATTTGCTTAGCTTCCTTTCTTGTGCTTGCTTTCTCATCATGTATGGGAGGAGTAAAGAAGCAGGATAATCCATTGGTTTGGGACTTGGATAAGTATAATCAAGACAGGCTATTAACATGACCAAAACAGAGCAAGGGGTAGAAATCTGGAAAGAAATTTTCTAAATCAGATTAATTCCCACAATGGGAGGGCAGAAGCCAGAAAATCCCACTGTTGCTATTCCAGGCTTGTTCAGGTTGGAGCAAGCAATCAAAATCAAATGGATCATGGTATCTCTCTTCTGAAGTTGAGAATTCAGCATATAGACATTCTGCAACAGTTCTGCAGAGATCTCTTGGTAAACAAATAAATATAGAGCAATTGTTTAAGAAAGCTTGGAGCCAAGTTAGCTTTGCTCACTACTACCAGCTATGTTTGTGACGAAATTATCAAGGTCTGAATGTTGCTATTCAAACATAGACAGATGAGGAGCAGAACAGAACTCAGTGTTCCACAGGAAGAATTGGCACAAATTCAGATATAATTTTGTATCCAGTATGTATTGGAGAATCTTATTCTTATGGTAAATGAGAGATTGTTTGGTTTAAAAATTTGTAACATTTGTTTGTGGGTATAGGACAACCTTCTCTAACTTGCCTTTTTATATTCTTTCTATATCCATTACCCTAAGCCATCGTGCACATTGGTAAATAATGAAGGCAGTAATCATTCATCTCTGAAAAATATTCCATTGAAGAAGATTTGTGCAAGGTTAGCAACTGTGTGGAGGAAAATTTAGACTGGAAAATTACCAAGTGGCTAAATATTTCAACTCTCTTCTCTGAATGCTGTTGCTCTCCTGAAAGAAAGACTCTCCCTCTTTCCTTGTGACCGATAAGCCATCACAGATCTCTTGTATTTTACTTGGTTTTCCTTAGAGTTTCCACATTTCACAAGTTGTACAGTTCAATTACTTACTGCTCACTGTCCACAATGAAGTATAATCACCAAGTATAATATGTTATCCTATAATTCAAACAAATGTAGAATTGAAATAAAACTAAACTTTTTTTTTTCAAACTTAGATGCTGATGTGTAGATTATATCTTCAGCACAGAGAATTTAGACTTAAAAAAAAAACACCACAATGTCTTAATCTTGCATTTCTGGAGCTCAAAAAAAAATCCCACCCCTTCAGTATATTTGAAGCATTCTCAAGCTTTGGATGCACAATATTTCTAACTATTATTTAGGAAAAAGTGCATATTTAGGATACCTTCACTGAGATTAGTTATGGCATTATTGTTAAATGGCCTTCAGCTTTGTAAAGATGTTTCTTTTTACATTTAAATTACATTGGCAGGACTTTGCAGTATACTGAAGTAGGAAAAGCCATACAGAATGGATCATCCTATTTCTGGTCTAAAATAAGTTTTTAGAATGTGGCTGGAACTGTGAGGGTTGCAAAGGATGGATTTGCTTTCTCCACATGACTCAATAGACACAGATGTCTACCCACGATTTATTTCTAACTGAAACTGTTCAGTTTTATGTTTCAGGTCTTGATGAAATGTTCCAGTCATTTACAATTACCAACAATCAAACTAGTAATTACCAAGTTTCTGTAAACAAGCTATCTGATTGGCATCTCGCTGCCCAGGGATTGGCACACTAGCTTGAAATATTGTTGGCACATACCCTATGTTCAAGTACTATCTTGTTAATGATGGCCCATGTATCACTTTTGCATAGGAGTACAGATCCAGCATACATACTTCAGGCTTGCCTTGCTTTGAGAGTGTTTCTCCTATAGGAATAAATGCCATTAAAACAGGAATTTTTTGTTGTTGTTTGCAGAAAGCTAGAAAAACAAAGGATGGGTTTTGTTTATTAATTTTCCCTGCTCTAAGCATGGAATGCCAGTTGGATTTGTAAGAACACAGTGACAAAGTGGATCAAACTTTGTGCTAAATAGTAGCATGATTTGTTTGGTTTTGGTAGGTTGTTTAGTAAGCTCAGACAATGGTAGGCTATTAAACAATATAGAGTTCTTTCTTACCTCATATTCATACACTACATTGCCAATATAACTGCTGTTTGAAATACCATGTTAAGATTTCATTTGTGAATTCAAATAATTATGTGGTATAACTATGCTGAATTTTTGACTTATCAATTTACTAATTATATAAGTATACTACCAAATATGTCAGGGACTTCTGGCAGTTTATAATAATCCAAAATAATTGCGTATCCAAGGTAATATATAAGATTTTTGTGGCACTAAAATGCAACTATTTTTATTATTGGCATGCCTGAAAAAAAGACAAAAGGAATGAAGGGCTTTGACATTGAAACAAATTCAAAACAATGGGTTTCACAATACAGGTTCTGCTTTAATTTTCAGATAGATTTTTCCAAATTCCGGAAATTTTCAAAATTCAAAATAATATGCAATCTCAAATTCCACCCTAGTAAAGATTGACTTCTATAATCCAAAACTTCTGAAGAGACCAAGCTATACTGATACCACAGTACAGTATCACTGAATTATACTGTGCTGGGATACAAAATCCTAACTAAGGTGGAATGAAAATGATGGAAGAAGGAAGAAAATAGGTAAGACATTACTTCATTAGGCCTTTTATTTTCTATTATTTTACTCTTCTCAGCCATTTCAGAATCAGATAAAGAACTGAAATTGGGGTGAGGGGACAGAGACTGCCATAGAAGGGGCATTGGACTTACCTGATATGCTACTTCTCGTCGGGTAGAGAGATAATCCATGATATGGGTTGTCTGTCTTTCTGTAGGTCATCTGACTGAGAAGCAAAGTATAAAAGGACCAGGCTCCTCCTCTTGATCCCAGCTTCTACGAAGGAACGTAACAGCTATATAGATATATCTCTCCTCATCTCTCAGTAGATGTTTAGAACCCGCCCTTGAACGGGCAGGTTGGATTATCTCTCTACCCAATGAGAAGAAGCATATCAGGTAAATCCAACGCCCCTTCTCCATTGGAGATAGAGAGATAATCCATGATATGGACATACCAAAGTCACTGTTATTCTGGGGGGGGGGGGGCCTGGTTGGGTCCTGATATGGTGATAATGTGTGGATTTGCTGTAATACCCTGCGGCAGAAGGCTGCATTGGCCGAGGCATAAGAATTGATGCGGTAGTGCCTGATGAATGGCGATGGAGATGCCCATGTTGCTGCTTTATAAATTTCTTTGACAGAAGCTTGTGCTGACCATACTGCCAAAACTGCCGCACTCCTAGTTGAGTGGGCAATCATCCCCTGCGGGGTTGGCAAACCCTGAATGTCGTAGGCCATTCCAATACAAGATCGGAGCCATCTCCCGATGATAGAGGAGGTCGCCTTCTGGTCCAATGTACTGTCCTGGAATTTAATGAATAGGGCCTCAGTCTTTTGAAGGGGGGGGGGCGTTCTGGAGATATAAATGCGGAGGGCCCTCCGTATGTCTAACATATGCCAACGTGTCTCTAGTGAGTGAGTTGGGGTCGGACAAAAATTAGGGAAAATTATTTCTTGGGATCGATGAAAGCAAGAGTTTATCTTGGGTATAAAGGCTGGATCTAAACGTAATGTCACCCTGTCTAAGTGAAAAATGCACAAATCGTTCTGCACTGAGAGTGCTGTGAGCTCTGAAATTCTGCGAGCTGACATAACGGCCACAAGAAAACACACCTTCCAGGTGAGGATCTTGATGGTGGCCATGCACAACAGTTCAAACGGTGTCCTTGTTAGAGTCTGTAAAACAGTAGGCAACTCCCATGTGGGAAAGCGATGGATCACTGGAGGACACAGATTGGTTGTGCCTCGAAGGAATCTCTGGATCATGGGATGGTTGGAAATGGAGGAGCCCATGCCGTAATCAATGACAGAGGCGATAGTCACCACCTGTTGTGGAGGGTATTGGGCCGGAGCCCTTTATCCCAGCCCTCTTGGAGGAATTCCAATAGATGAGGAAGAGAGGCTCGTACCAGTTCCAAATTCCGACCACGGCACCACATGGTAAATGCTTGCCAAGTTGCCTCATATATACGGGTTGTCGACGGTCGTTGAGATGCTAGAATGGTGTGAACGACCTTGGAGGACAACTGATCTGCAGCTAGAGAGCAGCGTTCAAGCGCCACGTGGCTAGTTGCAGCCAATCCGGATCTGGATGCGAGATCTCTCCTTGGAACAGCGATCCCTAGGTGATCAGGAGCCGCCAAGAGGTAAGACTGACAGGCGAAGGAGCTCAGCCAACCAGGGCCTCTGTGGCCAGTACGGAGCCAGGAGAAGGAATTGTGCTCTCTCTCTCTCTCTTTGCCTTCTGAAGCACTCTGGGGATTAGTGGAAGGGCAGGAAAGGCATAAAGTAGGCCGCTGGGCCAACGGGCTCGTAGAGCATCGATTCCTTCTGCCTCTGGAGTCGGGAACCTGGAAAAGAAACAACAGAGCTTGGCATTGGTCAGAGTGGCGAAGAGGTTGACCTGCAGTAGACCAAAACAATCTATCAGTTGCAAGAATAGTTGTGGGTGCAGAGCCCATTCCACCTGGTCCACTCTGGATCTGCTTAGCCAGTCTGCCTAGATGTTGCTGGAGCCCGATATGTGTTGAGCTCGAATGGACAGTAGATGTCATTCTGCTCAGGTGCACAGCCAGCAGGCCTCGTCTATTAGATGCTTCAATCTGGTCCCCTCTTGCCGATTTATGTGGGCTTTGGTCGCCACATTGCCGGTTAGGACCAATATGTGGCAGTTCGAAACATGTGCTTTGAATCTGCTAAGGGCCAGATAGACCGCCCTCAACTCCAGCCAGTTGTTCCTTTGGGTATGCTCCACTGGAGTCCAGCAACCCCGTGCGATGTGATGTTGAAGGTGCACTCCCTAGCTCAGAAGGCTGGCATCGGTCATCAGTGTCATTCTCTCCAGCTCATGAAAGAGGCAGCCTTTGTGTATGTTGCTGGAGTTCCACCACTGGAGGGACCGGAGGACTGCGACGGGAACCCGGATTCTGCAGTGAGAATGACTGTTGCCTGCCCGTTGGTGGGGCAGGAGGAACCACTGAAGATGTCTCATATGTAATCTGGCCCACGGTACTATATCGATACATGACACCATCTTGCCCAGCAACTGGGAGAGGTACGCCAGGGAGACTCGTTTTCAGCGAGATACTCGTAGGATGGATTGTTTGAGGCTCTGTTTCCTGTTGGGGGATAGGAAAACTTTTCCCTGCTCGGTATTGATGATCGCTTCCAGGTGCTGAAGACAAGTGGTGGGCTGAAGGTGACTTTTTTGATGGTTTATCATGAAGCCGTGGTTCCGTAGAAGATCGAGTGTGGTATGAAGGTCCCGTCGAGCTGAAGGAAGCGAGGATGATTGGAGGAGTATGTCATCCAGGTAGATATGTACCCCGGATCTGGCATAGGTGGGCAACCAAGATCGCCATTAGTTTGGTAAAGATGCAAGGGGCTGAGGACAGGTCGAAGGGAAGCACCCGATACTGATAGTGTTGGCCTTGGTAACAAAATCGTAGGAATTTCTGATGGGAGGGATGGATGGGGACATGAAGATAGGCTTCAGTAAGGTTGATTGACAACAGCAGATCATTGTATTGTAAAAGCGCTATGATGCTTCTTAGGATATGCATCCTGAATCTTCGATAAACAATGAACTGATTGAGTTGTTTGAGGTCTAGGATCGCCCTCCATCCTCCTGATGCCTTTGGTATGACAAAGAGGATGGAGTAAAAGCCTAGACCTTGAAACTCGGGGGGAACTGGATGAATGGCTTTGATGAGACCCAGATTATCTATTGCCTCCTGCATGAGTGCCCGGTGGGTCAGGTTGTTGGATATGTGGCATTCTACGAATCTGTCTGGAGGTATTTCCTGCAGTTCCAGGGTGAGACTGAAGCAAATTGTCTGCCTCACCCAGATGTCGGAAGTAGTTTCCTTCCATTGGTCGGTGAAGAGAGTGAGGCATCCGCCAATGGGAGGGTTCGGTCCACTTAGTTCGTCTGAAGGGTCTGCCGCGACTCCCTTTGAAGGGACGTTGTGAGTAGGACTGCTGTTGTCTGTTCCGAAAGGGTTGAGACTGCTGTCAGTCAGTGTGTTGAGGAGGCTGATGCTGGCTGCAGAAGGAGAAATCCTCTGGTGCACGAAAGGATTGTTTTTGAAAATAGGTATATCTCCTGCGGTCCAGAGGACGGAAACCTGAGGACATTTTATTCCTTCCGTCCTTGGATTCTATTAGAACTGGTTTTAGAGCATCCCCAAAAAGGTGTGAACCTGTGAAGGGGGAAGATGCCAATTTCCAGCACTGATGCTGGTCTGCCTGCCAATGCTTCAGCCATATTAGTCGGTGTGCCACCACCGAAGAGCTGATGGACCTGGCTGCGAATTTAGTGGCGTGCAGGGTGGCGTTGGCCGAAAACTTGACTGCTGTGATTAGTTTGTTTATGTCTTGGTGTATACGAGTATCGCTAGCATCCACTCTGGCTTGCAACTCTTTTAGCCACAACAAGGTTCCCCTATTAAAAAAGGATGCGGAGGTGGCCGCTTTGACCGCCCAGGCCACTGCCTGGTAGCCCCTGTGGAGTACTTGCTCCAACTTTTTATCTTCGGCCTTCAGGACGTCATCTGAATCTGGGACCAGAGCATTTGGCGACGCTAGAGCCACAATAGGCTCATCTACCTTAGGGGCCTCAAGGGTGGAATTGAAGGCATCTGCGACATTGTAAAGCATTTTTCCAAGTTCAATGGAGGATGGCCTATCGCTGGAGCCTCCCACTGTCACTGGACTAGCTCGGTAAACAGCGGCAGAGCTGGGATTTCTTCAGTCTTGGTAGTCTGAGTTGTGAAGAGCAGCTGAGCCATCTCTTTTTTGGGTGGGGGCTGTCCAGCCTTATCCTCTTGAACTCCAGTCAACTGGGTAACCCACTTTGCCTTGTTCAAAATGGTTTTGAACAGAGATGGATGGAATAGGCCTGTGACGGTTGTGGAGTCAGCATAATCTCCCCCATCATCAGACAGGATGAGTTCCTCATCTTCGGAACACATTGAGGAATAATCAGAGGCAGATGAGGAGTCCTGGGTGGCATAATCTGAATCACAGAGTGATAATGAGGAAGATGGCCATGAGTGGTTAGTTGAGGGGCCGATGAATTCAATTTCAATTTCAAATTTATTGGTCACATACACAGTCATACATGGTATGATATGCAGTGAAATGCTTACGCA
>JAEANM010020581.1:0-12064 GCA_017656035.1 Myanophis thanlyinensis
AGACAGACAGACAGACAGACAGACATGGTGGAATAACTTCTGTCTGAACTGGTGCATCTCTTTTGCACTCTTCTTTCTTCCAAGACTGCTTTAGTTGCTACTTTGCTTTATGGACTTTCTGCAATCTTGCGTCTTGCCCCGAAGAGGTAATGAATGTTGAGGGACTATTATGGAGTCTTCCCTCAGTGTTTAGAGGGCATCCGCTACAAAGCTGGATATTTATTCCTTGCAAGGCTGACGTCTCCTCTTTGGCCACGAATGTGGAACTCCGGTCCTGGATAAGCTTTCAAAAATTTCAAGAGCGGCCGATGACAAAATCGAGCTGGACGAAGTGGATTGGAAACGCTGCTTAGAAAGGGAGAGAAGAGGTTTGAGTTTCTAGCTGGGTTTGGGAGCCCCTGGGGGAAATGGGCACAGGGCTACTCCAGCCTGTCTCCTGGTTGTATAAGCTGTTTCAGCCAATCAGCTGGAGAACTCCTAGGACAGCGTTTCTCAACCTCAGCCCCTTTACGATGCGTGGACTTCAACTCCCAGCATCCCCCAGCCAGCATGCGCTGGCTGGGGAATGCTGGGAGTTGAAGTCCATGCATCGTAAAGGGGCTGAGGTTGAGAAATGCTGTCCTAGGAGAAGAAGGTTGGGGACCATTTTGTCCCACCATGAACCAGGCCCCACCTGACGTCAATGGACAACGGAAGACCAAACCAGGGGCAACCATAGAGCAGTAGAATAAGCAAAGGTGGTTTGGCAAAGGGGGATATAAAGCTGGAATTCCCCCAGGTTTTTTACCTATGTGACAGGCAGTTCTCATTTAATGACTGCCTTGTTTCCGACGGTATCTTGTCTGGTGGCATAACAGAGCGGACACAATAATGAATCAGCAAAGGACTCCAATGACTTATTGTGAATCCTAAGAAAGAGAGCAATGCTTAGAGCTTGTGTTTGCTAACTTCTTCTTCTTCTTCTTGCCTTAATTCCAAGTAAAATGTTATAACTAACAGGATAATAGGATAACAGAGTTGGACGGAACCTGAGAGGTCTTCTAGTCCAGCCCTCTGTCAAGCAGGAAACCCTAGAATGATCATTCCAGAGAAATGGCTGTCTAGTATTTTTTTTTTAAAAAAAGCTCTTTTAAAAAGCTTTTTAAAAAGTACGACTCCTTCATATTTATCTTGCTCCTATTTTAGAATTACTCTGCCTTGCATGAACAATCTTCCAATCTACTTCTTCTCTCCTCTCCTCTTCCCTCGCCTATCTCTAATCCTAAAATCTTGGATTTCTGATTGTTTCCTAATCAGTTACTATCTCTGGAAAGCTGCATTGAGTAGCTGCTACAGAGGGGTCCTTGGTGCTCTCTGAGCTTGGGTGGTTGGTTTTTTGCGGATGTTTTATCATCTAACTGGGTAACATCATCAGTTCTAGAAGAGGGGAGGGTATGTGGAGGAGGAGGAGAAGAAGAAGAAGATGGAGGACAGTGAAGTCCTTGTTGCTCTCTGAACTTGCAAACGTTTCATTACCCAACTAGCTAACATCATCAGTGCTAGCCTTGTGCTAATTCCTCCTAAAAAACCATCACAGCATGCAAACAAAATGGATTTTGGAGGAAATGATTTAGTTTTTCTGAAAGGAAATTAGTATCTTGACAATGGCATGGGTAAAATATTCCTACGTTTTTAAAACTTAATTTTTGACATGGAAAAGCACCATTCATCGAAACAACTTCAAAACAACATTATAGTGGGATTACAGTATTGTTTTTTAGATAACATGTAAATAAAATGAGGCATAGTTTTGATGACTCTTGGAAGAAAAATATATTAGTGCAATTCATGTGTAACATGTTTATTTGAGAATAAACCTCAGTGTCTCTCCAAACAGTTCCTTAACTATGTTTTGGTTTTAAAGCATTTTAGTATATCTACTTTCCAGACACGGATTTAAGCCAATTTTGAGCATATATTGAGGAATCTTGTTTCTGAAATGAGTTGGTTGATTTAATGTGTCGTGTGCTCCAGAATTTTCAAAGATTTCTTTAGGAATCAGCTTAGAAACGCGAATCAAATTAGCTGAATGTGCAAAACAATATATTATGAAACCGATATGCTGTGTATATATTAATTTCATAATATAGGGCTAGGAAGGGAATTCTCAAGGAAGATTGATACATAAGCATTCTTATTTCATGCTCTTTTTAAAGTTTATAAATACATGAAATGAAGGCTTTCTGCAATTTACTTAGGACAGAGTCTGAAGCATACAAAATAAATGACTTTTGATAAAATACTCCTGTTTCTTTTCAAATCGTGTCAGTCTTTTGCTTCAGTGGCCAGTCACTTTGAGAGAAAAAAGAACTCATTTTCATGGTCACAGCCTTTTGTACGATCAAGAGATTTTGCTTTTCTTCCACTTGGCTTTTATGTCTGGGATGTGTATAACCAGGTTCAGACGAGCCAAATGTCATCTTAGTACATGAGTTGAGTTGAAGCTAAATCAACAAAGAAAAGGAGTAAGAGAAAAGCAATGAGGAAGGTTAGAAAAGCAACAACAAAGAAGGTTAGGCTAAAGTTATGAATGGTTGCGGGAACTAGTTATATTTAGTCTAACAAAGAGAAGGACTAAGGCTGACATGATAGCATCTTCCAATATTTCAGGGGCTGCCCCAAAGAAGAGGGGGTCACCTTATTCTCCAGAGCACTTGAAGGCAAGAAAAGAAACAATGGATGGAAACTAATTCAGCCTAGAAATAAGGAGGAATTTCCTGATAGTGAGAACAATTAACCATTGGAACAGCTTGCCACCAGAAGTTGTGGGTGCTCCATCACTGGAGGCTTTTAAGAAGGGATTGGACACCCCCTGGTCTGAAATGGTATAGGGTTTCCTGCTTGAGCAAGGGGGTGGACTAGAAGACCTCCAAGGTCCCTTCCAGCCTTATTATTCTATGTTCTATCTAAGACATCTGATTTTGCTTCAGAAATGGGGTAGAGAGAGAGGTAAAAAACTGAACTGGAAGGCTCAATGAATCCGTCCAAACACACAGAATATTCTGAATGCCTCTCAGTGAAGTGCTGAAGAGTTGAATTGTTAGTATTTTTAATGAATATAATACGAAAGCACACCCCTAAAATATGATTCGCTCCTGTTCCAAACGGGACTTAGCATTGGGATTACTCTATTGAAATAATATGAAAACCAACCGATCCATAGAGGGCAATAAATATTTCATGCACTGTCCATGATTTGGAGTAAAGTAACTTAAACGGCTCTACTCGGCCGTGGGTTCCTCATCAAAGATGTGCTAACCATGGTTTTGTTGTTTAACTAATATTGCAAAAAAAAAAAATGTGTGTGTGTGTGTGTGTGTGTTGAGAGGATTGGCAGGCAATCAGTTGCGGTGGGCGGTCTGGTTTATGCCTGGTCCCTTGTCACATGTTATGCCGGCCCTATTTGCTGATGAAATTATAGAGAAAATAGGTATGTAACCACGCTGTCAGGAATGTTAAATCATATTCTCCAGGCCCATGGCTGAGAAATGCGGAATGATATAAATGTTGTTGTGCAAATTGTAAGAGTTTCAAATTTCCACTGGGACACGCTGCGCGTATTTGCGGTAACTAAATCTATTTTGTCAGCTTCAAATGGAAGTCTTTTTTAATTTTTTATGTGTTTGAAAACTAATGACTTATGAAATTGTGAGATAATAAAAGATTGTAAAGTGTGCTTTAAGCTGGAACTTTATGTTCTACATTTCTGCTGGCCACTTATAATCTGTTTCCCCCCCCCTTTCCTTTTTCTCTCTCCCCCCTTTTCTTTTTGCTGAACATGTTAACTGTGTTGAGAGATTTCCATGTGCTCCCTGGAACAGCTGAACAGTTTGTGAGCAGGCGTCCTCTTGCGCTAATTAACTGGTTTAAGTAAGGCTATTTCCTGGGGCGCTGAGAAGGTGCGGCTGCCTTTATACCCATAAAACTGACCTCTGTTTGTTTCACACATCTCTGCTGGACTCATAAAAATTATCCTCATCTCTCAATGTGTGCAGAGACACACGAACCTTGAATGGTATTGCTGCTTAAACTTTGTGATTAAAAGTGCTTAATTGCTGACTGATCGCAGCACTGAATTCAACCAAAACATTCTTTTTACAGGATTTCCAAGTTACAACAACACTGAGAAATGTGACTTATAACCAGTCCTTACACTTAAGACCTTCTTAGCATTTTCCACAATCACGTGAAAACTTAAGTATGGCTAGTCCTGTGATGGCGAACCTCTGGCACGGGTCCCACACACAGCCATCTCGCTGGGCACACAAGCTGTCGACCAACTTACCTCCAGCTGAGCATGCACATGTGATTGCACATACATGCATGCACGATTGCAGAGACCCAGCTGATCTTCAGGCATCTACTGTGCATGCGCGCAATTGCAGCAGGAAATCCAGCTGGTCTTTGGAGCTCTCCTGCACATGCACACACGACTGCTCATGTGTGCATGAGTGCCTGCACGCAACACACATGTATTGCACATGCAAAAAATGCATGCATGCATAGATGGTGCAGTTGCATATGCAGCACACGTGGAGGAGCTGCATGCAAGTGTGAATGGCACACGCAAAGCACATACTATTTGGCATTCAGTAAGTAAAAGGTTCGCCACCACTAGGCTAGTCTAACGAAGAGAAGGTCTAACGGTGACATGATGGCAGTCTTTCAATATTTGAGGGGCTGTCACAAAGAAGAAGGGGGTCAACTTATTCTCCAAAGCCCCTGAAAGCAGAACAAAAAGCAATGGATGGAAACTAATCAAGAAGAGAAGCAACCTAGAAATAAGGAGAAAATTCCTGACAGTTAGAACAATTAATCAGTGGAATCACTTGCTTCCAGAAGTTGTGCTTGCTCCATCTCTGGAGGCTTTTAAGAAGAGCTGGGCAGTCATATTTTCCTTTGAAATAAAAGAAAATATTTGTAGCTCGGGTTTTAGATTTTGGCCGTGGTTTGCTCTCCAAGCTTGTTTCAGTTTAGTTTCTGAACATCTCGTTACCAGACTAGGTAACGTCATCAGCAGGATTTTCTTGTCCTCTTCCTCTTTAGCTTATAAATGTCTTGTGTGTCGGTGTGGTCAGTTGGTTGTGTGGTTTGTTGTTCATTTGGAGCTACATTTAAATTCTGAGCAGCTGATTGTTTCTCTTGTTCCCTCGTGCTGTTATTGAAATAGGCAAAAGGTTGGAGTGTTGGATATTTGTTATGTTTTAAATTGGACTTTCATTGACATCTCATGGAATATTGGATGTAATTAATTTATTATTAGCCATTCACATATTTTATAGCAGGGAAGATACATGAGTGGGGTGAATCTGCCCAAATCATCCATAGAGAGTTTATTTTACAAAGTTATTCGACGTATGAACTCATCCACTTGTTTCTTAGCTCAGTTTCTTGCAAAAGTTAATTCCACACTGGAACTGTAAGCAAGCATCTAAGCACACTTCATATTATATTTTACACAATCTACCCTCCCCACTCCCTATCCAGGATATTTTTAGCCTATAACTTCTTTTCATAATTATATTCTCCATATTTTTCAACCTGTATTCTCTCTAAGACATTGAAGTCCATGGAATTGCTCCCTAAAGCCAAATCTATACTTTTTATTGTTATGGGAATATTCCTGCTCAAGCTAGATATTGCTTTTTTATTCCCCACTCAATAAATATCCATGACATTTGGTACTGCAGAGGGTATTAGTGTGTCAAACTATTAATTTATGGCCAGAATGGTACAATATCGATAGGGTTATTATCTATCAGAAATGCATAAATATGAAGTTTTGGGTGACATTTGTTAAACTCCTTCCGAATAAAATTTCTCCACTCAGAAATAAAAAAAAAAAGAAAGAAAATCGAGAAACCCAGCACAGGAAAATGTGGGTTTATCTTTGGTTTCAAACTGATTTCAGAAGGGTAAGGATTTACACAACCGTGAAATCTTATTTTGCTTTGAAATGTCCTTTATAGGTTCAATACCAGCCCATCTCTCATCCCCTTGTTTTCCATGAAAATGTAGTTGTTGTTGCCTTTTGGATCTTCTTACTCAATCTTAACTTTCTGGTCTGCTCTCTGAGTTGAACACGACCCCTCCTTTGATCAGTTAATTTAGATATTGTCATGGGTTTGAGAACTTTAAAGGGGTTAATGAGGTATTTATTCCATTATTGTTATTGGAAATTACAGTGTCTAGAACACTTACACAAGAAGATTAAAGGTAGATGCTGTGGGGCCACCTTCTATAGTCTGATAGGCCATTATTTTCTGCTCCATAACCCAAAATAGTACTTTTCATCAAAGGCCTCATATTCTTGAGATGATTCAAAAATTCACAGAGCAAGACCAATGAGAAGAAGTTTCTAAAGTACTTTTCAACCCAAACAACTTATAGTACACACAGTCCATCAAGCCAAGGGGAAATGGAAGCTACGTTGACAAAGGGCCATTGGAGGGAACATTGATGTGCATCATTTATTTGTTGTATTAATATGCCACCTTTCCCCACTAAATGCTCAAGGCAGAACTCTCCCTGCGAAAACGATCTTGCAAAGTAATTTGCTGAAAGGTTGCCCCAAAGTCACAAGCAAGAGATATGAAGGTGAATCATTTTGATCTAGCCAAACTCCAACATACTTGCTCATGTACACAAAATAATGAAAGTTTAGCAGGGACTGGAATTTAAGGATTCTGATGTTACTGGTTCCCATTGGGATCTGCAACAACCAAGTCACAGACATATCTTCTTGAAATAACCAGTCCATAAGTCCAGCTATTTCAGCCCCATGGGATAAGAAGCAGTGGGACAGCTTGCCTTCAGAAGTTGTGGGTGCGTCATCTCTGGAGGTTTTTAACTGGACATCCACTGAAATGGTCTAGGGTCTTCTGTCTCCAAGGCACCTGAAGGCCAGACAAGGAATAATTGATGGAAACTAATCAAGGAGAGATTCAACCTAAAAAGAAGGAAGTATTTTCTGACAATGGAACAGAAGCTGCCTTCAGAAGTTGTGGGAGATTCATCCCTGGAGGCTTTCAGAAGAGACTGGACTGCCATCTGTCAGAAATGGTGTAGGGTCTCCTGCTTGAGTGGGGGTTGGACTAGATGACCTCCAAGGTCCCTTCCAACTCTGTCATTCTGTTCTGTTATTCTAGAACAGTCCTCAGCTCTTCTTATGTTCCTACTGAGGGGCACCACAGTTCTGCCCCAGAATCTTGAGTAGTTAAGTATTCTTAAAATCCCTTCATTAGGAAACAGACTACTATTTCACTTTTAGAAAGCTCTGCAGTTGTGAGGACCTAATTCTGGAGACTAGACATCTGTAGAAGAGGACATATTGTTCCTATCTTCAAAAAGAAAGACCAGGATAATCCAGCAGAATAAAGGCCAGCCAAACTGCTAAACCTTGAGAAGTTTCTAGACCAGATCTGCAAGCAGTTGTTTGCACAGATCAGCATGGATTTGTCGAGAGCAACACTTGCCAGATTTACTTAGAGCAGTGTTTCTCAACCTTGGCGACTTTAAGATGTTTGGACTTCAACTCCCAGAATTCCCCAGCCTGGGGAATTCTGGGAGTTGAAGTCCAAACCTCTTAAAGTCGCCAAGGTTGAGAAACACTGCCTTAGAGTGTTGGAGCATCTCCGTGTAAACAATCTTCTCCCCAGAGGAACAAAAATGACCTGTAAATCTAACAAACCGTCATCATTTTATTTTCCAAGAAGGTTCTTCTTCACAACTGGGGGATGCTGTAGAAGTAATCAGTCTTCATTTCAGCAAAGTATTTGGAAGGGGGAAAAAAAAGCCAAGATATTCAAATTAGCAAACTTGTTAAATGTAGGCTGGACGGCAAGACAATTAAATGGAGACGCCACCGGATTAAAAGTCGTAATACCAAACTGGGCACCAGTATAGTTTCTCAGCAGACTGGAATGGGGTGCCAGAGGGAGTAGCACAAGATCCAGGACTAATCCCTCAGAGTCAGGAATCTCCACATTTGGCAACTTTAAGACTTGTGGATTTTCCCAGCCAACCATCTACTCTCGGGCTTGAAGTCTACCATTTTTAAAGTTTCCAAGTTGCCCTAGAAAACAAAATTGGAAATCCGATGCACCCGAATTGGGTGGGAAGACATGAGTTGATTGCAGCGTAAGCCAGCAATATGATGTTGCTGTGAACGAGTCAAGTCACTCGGTTTGTTTTCTTGGCAACTGTATGGAAAAGTGATTTGCCACTGCGACCTTCTGAGTTTTTATTTTCTTTTATTTTTGCCACTCTGTCTTGCCTGCAATCCTGGCAGTCTCCCAGCCCTGCTTAGCTTCTCCATATCAGCCAAGGTTGGCCAGGTGCTGCCATCTAGCTGGGTAGCTGTGAAAAAGGAAGAGAAAGGAAGAGAATGAAATGTGGGACTTCTTATTTCCATCTTATTCTACCTGCGTTAGACTCCGTCTCGAACATCGGGGGCCTGTTTCACGCACCTTGCTTGAACAAGGGTGCAGCAAATAAACTGGCACATAAATAGCACTGAGGGTAAAAAATGATGCAGGGGGTTTGAATGAAGTGGAAATATTTGGCCTCCATAAGAGAAACCGTGGAGTTTGGACAGGTGAGCATCCTGCTAGGTTGTAGTAGTTATTGCTCCAGGATGCAGGAATGGGGAAATGGGGTTCAATTTCATGAAAGCAGATTCCAGAACGTATTAGAGCAGTGTTTCTCAACCTTGGCGACTTTAAGAGGTTTGGACTTCCAACTCCCAGAATTCCCCAAAGCTGGCTGGGGAATTCTGGGACTTTATTTTGGACTTTATTTTGGACCCAGAATTCCCCACAAAGCTGGCTGGGGAATTCTGGAAGTTGAAATCCAAACCTCTTAAAATCACCAAGGTTGAGAAACACTGTGTTAGAGAGAGATAAAAAATAATAATTCTAATAGTAGGAATAGTTTGATCGTGGAACCCTTGTAGGATCCTAGGGCTAGAAGGGACCTTGAAGGTCTTATCTTGTCTAACCTCCTGCCCAACGGTTGTCCCGTTTTTGAAAACCTCCAGTGATGGGACACCACAAACTCTGGAGGGGAGCTGCTCCACTGATTCATTGTTCTTGGTCAAGAAATTCCCCCTTAACTCTACGTTGGATCTCTACTTATTTATTTATTTGTTTGTTTGTTTGTTTAAATTTTTATACCGCCTCCCGAGGGACTCGAGGCAGTGTACAGCCATGTAAAACACAGCAATAGACAACAATGTAAAACAAATTAAAATTAAATTAAATTAAATAAAATTGGGTGGCTGATATCAAAATTAAGATTTAAAACCTAATTTAAAATTTAAAAAAATTAAAATTTAAAACGTTAAAAATTTAAAACCAATTTTAAAAACCCCAACTAATTAGTACTAGGCCAGACCGGCCTGTTGGAACAGATAGGTTTTTAATGCGCGCCGGAAGGTCCATAGGTCTGTGATGGTCCGGATCTCCGGGGGCAATTCGTTCCAAAGGGAGGGTGCCCCCACAGAGAAGGCTCGAACCCTCGGGGCTGCCAGATGACAACGTCCAGAAACATATTGGAAAGGCTTCTTCACCTGTCCTCAGATGCTTAATTCAATTCAACTCAATTCAATCCTTTTATTGTCGATGCACAACATGTGTGCAGAGAAATTGAATGAGCCTCCATCGGTACAATCAATCGCACAAAGCACAGGACACAGGACACATGCTTAGGAGAATAAGTCATTCGCCTTTTCTCTGGGAGCACACCTCAGGTTCAAGAAGACAGTTACCATGTCCCCCCCCCCCTCCAGTCCTTCTCTTCAACAGGCTGGACATACCCAGCTCCTTCAACTGTTCATCAGACAGTTTTAGCCTCCAGACCTTCCATGGTCTTTGTTGATCTTCTCTACACTCTTTCTGTCTCTCTATGATCCATGCATCCACATCACCACCCTGTATTATCTGAACAAACCAACATTATCCTGAGTCTGAATGAGTTCATCTGCCTACTTGTTTGATCAACAGCTTTTCCCACTGATGTGTTAGAGAAGACAATCAGATGAGACCTTGGAGGTCTTCTAGTCCAACCCCCTGTTCAAGGAAGGAAACCTTATACTAGTGATGGTGAACTTTTTATTTACCAAGTGCCGAAAAGTATGTGCTTTGAGCATGCCATCTGCATTTGTGTGCAGCTCCTCCACGTACGCTACATGTGCAACCACACCATCTGTATATACATGCAGCTTTTGAACATGCAATGCATGCATGCTGTGTGCAGGCATTCACACACACATGAGCAATCACATGTGCATGTGCAGGAGAGCTTCGAAGACCAGCTGGATTTCCTGTTGCAATCACACACATGCACAGCAAAGTCCCGAAGACCAGCTGGGTCTCTGCAATAATGTATGCGTGCATGTGCAATCACAGGTGCATGCTCAGCTGGAGGTAAGCTGGCTGACAGCTTGTTTACCCAGCAAGATGGCTCTGCATGCCAACTGTGGCACCCATGCCATAGGTTCACCATCACGGCCCTAGTGCATTTCAGACAAATGGTTGTCCAGTCTTTTCTTGAAGATGTCCAATGATGGAGCACCCACAACTTCTGAAGGAAAGTCATTGCACTGGTTGATTGTTCTGACTATCAGGAAATTTCTCCTTGGTTCTAGATGACTTTTTTCCTTGGTGAGTTTTCATCTGTTACTTCTTGTCCTCGGGTGCTTTGGAGAAGTGATGATGCCTTAAGTACAGGAAGATTGGAATAGCCACCTTCCCATGCCTTGCGCCCAAGTAGACTCAAGAATGGGCCATTCACGTAGAACATTGTTAAATCCGGTGGAATATTCTCTGTTTTTGAAAGGAGGAGCATAGCTTCGCTGCAATATCCCTATTAATCTTTATTTTTTATATATATAAAGAAAAGCTACAATGCCTCCTCATTAATAGTTCATGCCCCTTTTACTGGGCGCTACTGAGGAATGCGAAACTTTTCCAGGGAAGAGACCGGCTAAGGTCCAGAAACGAGGCATGAGAAATAAGCAATTCGCACACAAGATGGAAAGGGATAAGGCCCAGAGAATTTTATTTTATTTTATTTTTTAAAAAAAGGCAGATTTCTTCTTATCCGTGGTGACACAATACATAGTTAAACAGAAATGCACATTAGTAGGCTGGTTCCCAAGGCACAAGCGGTCTCTCTTTTGCAGATAAGCCCCCTTAGATTAGCTCTGGCTGCTGCTGGCGAGAGGAAACAGCTATCATATTTGTATCGTCCTGTTCCTGGGAATCCCAGCCAGGCTGCAGAAGCATCGTGATGGCTTTGCAGTGATGGATGAGCAATGTTTTAGTCGCTTTCTCTCTTCCATTCAGTGCAAACCCAAGGCTGTTTCACACCACAACCTCTCCCCTTCTCCTCCTCCAGGCCTTGAAAACGATCTCTCTCTCGGCCCTGAGTTGGAGACTGTAATCCTTTTCTTGAAATGTGGCAGATAAGAATCCCACAGACAATTTAAAGGCAGGGAAGGAGCTCCCTTTGGGTTAACCGGCTATCACCCAGAAAGACTCGCTGTTTTTAAATCACAGCCAGTTGTAACGTTGGAGGCTATTTCTGTAAATGGAACCCACCACAAAGCACAAGAATGGGCACAAAGGAGACAATCATTGCTGGGAATGTGTTGCCCTAAATTGTAATGGATTTACCTGCGTTATCTGGATTTGAAAATATAATTCTGGTATATACTTTCTCCCAGCCAATGGATGGCCATTTCTTTTCCTTCCACCACTTGGGTGGAATGAATATATTTTGGAGTTACACCAAGCCCATCCAGAGGGATAAGTTAATTATAGCAACAGCAAAACAGCCCAGTGGCTTCCCTGATGGATCCCCTTGCCCCAAACGGTTATCAAAGGGTGTCATTTCTTGACAAGGAGTAGAAAAATTGTGAAAGAGTCAAAGCAGAAGAAGAGAAGTGGAACAGCTGTAGTATCAGGAGTAGCATATGAGGAAGGAAGGAAGGAAGGAAGGACGGGGGAGGGAGAAAAAGAAAGAA
>JAEANM010020582.1:0-12064 GCA_017656035.1 Myanophis thanlyinensis
AATAAATAAATAAATGCTTGCCCGTTGCAAAGCACTCCTATTTTGATAACTTGACCTTGGGCATGCTGCTATGGTCATAAATGTAAGGACCATCATAACAGTTTTTCAGCACTGTTTTAACTTTGGACAGTTGATAAGCATGGCATTTGTTAAGCAAGGATTACCTTTAGTAGTAAACTCTGGCTTAGTCTCTACTGTATAGCACCACCTCCTGGAAAAGCTTCTGACTGGAAAAATAACATGTACCTACTAGAGAACATTATCCACTTCTTTCACCAGTCTTGCTGAGATAGTGTAAAAATCTAAATGACTATGATTTGATTGTTGTGACCTTTACTGTTCCTTCATTTTGTGATATACATCATCTGGACAATATGCTGAATACAGCCTTCATCCGCTGCATGGTACACTGTATCTATCAAAGAGAGAGAACACAGCAGAGGGGACAGGAAATGTGAACAAGACCGAGATCAGTGAGAACTATGGATCCAACTCCTGTATGCAAGTAACTTCTAATTGCACTTATTGGAACTGTCCTAGCATGAACTAACACCACCCCCTTGAGTAATTTAAATGTATCTTAAAAAGACAGTTCTATATTTAGGAAGTTAGGATAATCGGGGTGGAAGACCCATCTGTCTAACATTTGCTCCAGCTGAGGATACAGAAATCTGTGTATTATTTCTACCCCTTGCTTCTTTTTCATTATATTTTTTTTTATTGTTGAGAGATGCTCTAGCCACAGCAGAATAGAGATACACAGGCAAGATTGAAACTCTCACAATTTTGATCATTTACTCGGGGGTCACAATAAGGATTTTAAAATGCAGTCACACAAAATGTACTGCTTCGCTTATTTGTACTGTATTGGATTGGGAAAAGCAAAAGCAGGCCTAGATTATTTAACATTCCCATTTTCTGATAAGGGAAGACTTCATATTTCTGTTCTTTTTGATAAATTAGGTTTTCTTGGCAGATGTCCTGATTATATGAAAGTGCTTGCTCTTAAAAAAGAAATAGGATTGAAAGGGCCAGATAGGCCATCAAATCCAATGTCTTGCTTACTGCAGGGATCAAAACTAAAGCATCCCAACAGATGGCTATTGAATATAACTAGGGAAGAGAGATCACTTAGTTGTTCACTTCATTGCCAAATTAGTATTTCTCCTAAGAAATTTCTTTCCCATCCTAAGATTTAGTTACAGAACCTTAGCTATAATTAATCCAGTTTAAATATGGAATAACTATATTGCTCAAGTGTTAACATATCAGAATATACTATAAATAATGAACATGAAGGATTGCCAATTTTTACCATTTTACTTTAAGTTGCTTCAAATATATGAATTTACAGACTAAAAATTCTATAAATGAAACCAAGCAACTTTCCATTCCATGCCAACTATTACAATGTTCTCTGGTCTTATCCTAAACAAGCCTGCATTTCTCTTCAATATAGAATAGTAGTTCCAATTCATTAATTTTCAAATTAGTCTTCTCACAGCTATTAGGAGCTTCTAATATAGCTGCAAATACACATAGATAAGTCTGGGGACAGACAGTAATCTTGTTAGAGGACTAATATAGCTCAATTAAACTCTATCTGAATTGAGAATTTCAGAATTGGTTTGATGAATTTCGCAATCTGGGAATAAGAATAAAAGAACCAAAATCCCAATCAGGGAGGGAGGGAGGAAGGAAGGAAGGAAAGAAGGAAGGAGAGGGAGATTAAATTAGAAATACTTACTATCACTAGAAGTATTTGAGTGATTTATGTTGATTATGTTCACTGCATTTCGTACCATGTACGACTGTGCATGTGATGAATAAAATTTGATTTGAAAATTTTGATTTGATTCATTCTACCCATCCCACCCTGGAGCAATCTGCATATAACAAAAAATCAAAATATAATCAGTATCTCGCTGTCAAATATTAATAAATACTTTGGAAAAATCTAATTTGATTATTATTAGTGTCATGAAATTTTGAGTCAACCTAGAAATTCAACATTAAAACTTAAGCAATTCAGGAGTAATAGCCTTGACATCATCAATACCAGCTTTAGGTCCACCTCAGGCAAAGAAACAGTAGATAGAATGCATAAATCACAGGACTTAAAATATCTGTGTTCAAACAAGATCCAGAAGTTCCAGCTACAAAGGAAATAACATACTTTAAAGTCCAAAGGTTACAGGGCACCTGCTAAAAGTTATTTCTTACAAAAAAGAGACTTCATTAAAAAATTTTTTGAAGTATTAGTTCTTAAAGAAACTTTTTACTGAATATTTTATTTTTGCAATCTTTTGCAGTCTATATCCTAGAATCTTGCACATTAAAAACACGTCAAACACATTCTTGTTCAAAAATATATCCTATTTCTGTATAACTCGGTTTATAATAATAATACAGCAAATGACATTCAGACTTCATATATAGTATGCTTATAAATAACATCCACATTTGTTTTTTAAATGGTGGTAAATGCTGATTTGCAGTCACTAATAACTTACTATGGCAATTTCTGGGAAAAAAGAAAATAATCAGGAAACACAAAGGCATCAAATGTTACAATGTTCTAGAAGGTCAATAAATGATTAATCCAACCTTCCCATTGCAATAATAAGCCCATTTGCTAGAGTTCATAAGAAATACACAAATATATATATAAATAAATATAAATACGTGTATTTATATAATTAGCATTAGAAGAAAAGCAATATGTATCGAAGAGAACACCTAAACCAGCATGCCATTCAAATACAGACTGCAACCTAAAATACTTCTGTACCTTTTTCATCACCCTAAAACAAATAAACTACATTACTGCTTAACGCAATCATGACATGAGCTTCTTGTCTTCTATCAATGCCATTCAATATCAGGTTTCTAGTTATGGAAGATTCATATTAACTTTCATACTTCTACTATTCATATAGGTTTAACAGGGGAGAAAGGCATGGAAATATATATTTTTAATGGTCAGCCATCCAGATAACAAAAAATTCCTTGGTTTTTCTTTACAATATTCTAGATAACATATAGAATT
This sequence comes from Myanophis thanlyinensis, assembly GCA_017656035.1. Lineage (NCBI taxonomy): Eukaryota > Metazoa > Chordata > Lepidosauria > Squamata > Homalopsidae > Myanophis > Myanophis thanlyinensis. Next base: position 3,050 of record JAEANM010020582.1, read on the forward strand.
CTGGAGGAAAACATAAAGGGGAACTCCAACATATATATACAATCTGACTTGAAAGTACAGAGATATAAGTCATCACTAATTATAACCCATATATTTATTTCATATCAGTTTATATTCTGTCCTTCTTGGGCGGAAAACATACTATAATTCCCTACAATATTTCTCTATCTCTATTAACCTGGCACAAAAAGCAGGAACAAAATTCAGTTTATATATTAGGATTTGACAATCAGAACTGTACTAAAATTGGAATCTTATGAGTTAAAGGGATTAAAGTTGATCCCTTACTAGTACGAATAAAGAATTCTATCCTCATTTTGTTCAGTAAAAAAAGCCATTCTATCATGATTATTGGTCATAGGCTAAATCTTTCATAGTAAATAGGATAGATATATAATTAAATACAATGGCACTACTAGATGATTATATTATTCAGAAGACTCATGTTATGTTTAAACCTCCCTTGCATATCTATAGAAAACGCATATACTTTTAATTGTGTGGAAATATAAGGCTGGAAGAGACACAAAAGTAATCTAATCTAATCCTCGACAGATTTAGCATACCCAAACTAACAGCAGCAAATTAATCCACTCAGTGGAAGATTGCATCTCTGATTTAATTATATTAGAGTAGCTCATAAAATAGAACAGGATTTAAGTGGCCACAAGAGATGGAAATTTAGTACCTCCAAGAAACCAAAATTCACTACTTCAGAAACAGCACAATGAAGTTTCTCTGTCCTATCAATTCCAAAATGATTTTACAAAATTTATTACAACAGTATTTCCTTGCAATGACAATGGATAGTCTCTGTAATAGTATAGTATTACATGTATATACATTTTGGACAATTTAAAGGTACATCAGTTATATACAGATCCAAAATATATATATATAATTTTCTTAAAAGATACAGAACATTTTATATTAAGCATTAGCAGCTGCAAATCCTTTCAGCTTATTGGATTTATCATGTGTTAATGACAAACATGTCCAGTTGAAGTAAATACAAAATAAAGATAAAATAATATTAGAAATAGTTAAATATAGAGGTAAAGATCTTATGCCGAAAAAGATGACAAGCAACAAAAAGTTCCCTAAGAATAATAATCAGAGGTGAGAAGGAAACTGAAACAGAACTCAAAACAGCTGGGAAAAAAAGACACCCCCACACCCGCAAAGATATTGATGAATAAAAAGATAACCATAAGAGATAGAAGCATGATATGAAAACCAGAATCGGAAGGAGAAACAGCTGCTGCCATTCTGCTACATAGAAACAAGGATCATGCAGATATCAGGAAAAGTACAAAATTCTGAATTCGACATTTCTAAGGAAAACAAATATGCATTCCTTGTTATTTATTTCCTTTCTGCAGTGCAACGAACATCAGTACCACAAGAAATTAAGCATGCAAAACTAAATGAACAAAAAAAGATCTTGCCAATGCAGTAATTTACAATGTCATTTGGCACTACTGTGTACTCTTTATTGGATTCTAATGAATGATTATCCCCTCCATCTTATTGAAAAAATGTTTATCAAGCTTAACCTATCCAACCAGCAGACCTAACTTCCAAAAATTATTCTTTAGGAGCTTTTACATATGTCCGGCTGCCTATATACCAAGCCAAAAAAGAGAAGCAGAAGTTCCAACTCTAGGTATTTCCTTACAGGTATACCAAAGCAAACTGTATTTTATGATCAAAGAATCATAGAGTTAGAAAGGAACCTTAGGATTCAATATATATAATCCAATCCCCTGCCTATACTCTAAAAAGTAAATTGTGTTTTCAATATTCAAATCCAAAAAGGAAGAAAAAATGGAAACAAACAAATAAGCAAACAAAGAAATAAATATTTTTATTGAATTTCTCTACTCCTGAACTATACAAATTTTATAACTATAAAATGGGACCAAGCACAATAATAATGCAAAATATAAACTGTGATAAATCAATATCATGCCTAAGTGTATTCAACTGCCTAAGTGCATCAACATGGGTAGCCTTAACTACCAAAGATTCTATGGAACAACTCAGGTTTTACTATTCCGTGGAAGATTGTTAAAATCTGTGTTTGTCTAGATGTTTGGCAGGAAGAAGGAGCAGATTTCACTATTTCATAAAATGAGGACTATAGCTTACAAACACTGTTCATAGGTTCTCAATGATTTTACTTTCTCATGGCCAGGATAACTTCGGAATAACTGAAAAATGAAAAATGATGTTTCTACCTGGACAAAGAAGTGGACACAGAGATTACCATTTTTGACTTTAAAAGTCAGAAATAACATTCAAGATTTTATACAGAATGGGCAGGGCTAAAATGGCAATGGAGCAGCAGTTTCTTTGTTGAGCAGCTTATGATGTTATGTGGTTTATGATTTTATCTAGAAACCTCTTTACAACAAGTAAAGCACTTGCCGTATTGGCATATCAAGGCTCTCATTTACCAGTAGAGCAGCAACTGCAGTCCTTACAGATAATACAAGTTTATCCTGGTGGTGATAATGGAATACATTGTTACTACCTGGTCTTCTCCTAGAAGTTGATACAACTAATGCATCAGTTGTAGAAAGCATGCCCTGGCCATAGCTTCCACCTGCCTGAGTCCAGTAGACCCAAGACCAACTTGCTCTTTTGGGGGAATGTTATCCGATCTGGAATTATATGACTACATACAGAAAATTATAGATGACTTTGGGGCAAGCAACAACTCTGTCTTGCACACTTAGCTCAAGTCTCTTTCTCACTAGAGTCTGGACACTATACCGGTTAATCTCTTATTGTCTCAATTTGAGGAGAACCATCCAAGCATCATCCCCATTCTCAAACCCATATAAGGAATAGAAAGTTGGGAGTTCCATCCAGGTGGTGGTGCAAGGTCACCACTGCTCACCAATGGTTGCATTACGGTTTCTAACCCAAACCCCACATTCCAGACTGAATATCCAAAAGAGAACTCTACACACTTTCTACTCACACAACTTCTTCACCTACCACTCAACTGGGGTATGTAAATGTTGGCAATGCTCTTGGCAGATATAGTCAGTATCATATTTGGAATGTCTTTGATGGTAAACTATAATGTCTCAAGTATTTCTTTGTTTATATGTCCTGTCTCTTCTCTACACACTCCTCCCTTCTACAATATTAACAAACAAAGCACAACTCTCTGCTTTCATTCCCACCAAGCATCCCAAGCCTCATCAACAGCTTCCAGGTCTGCACTTCTCAACATTTCTCTATCCTCCATTCACTTGGTTCCTCTCCTTCAGTCCTACTTCTGCTGCTGATCCATTGCTATCAGATCATTATTTTCTTAGTAGCACTCCAAATGCTCCATAGACACAACTGCCAAGCCACCAACTTTTCCCCTTCATTTTCATTTTCTTATTTAGCAGTTCATTTTAATCCTCAATCTCAGTGACTGCCTTCTACTCCGGCCTCAGCAAAGAAGTACAATTTTGTACTCTGAATCTTCTACCACAACTCATGTCTTCAATTAATCATTTAAAAAAAACAACCTACATTTAAAAATGCAAACTAAAGATATTATATAAAGTTCTGCTATGTAACTATATTTTTGTTGCAGTGGGAGTAGAGATAGATCCAGGAAGAGTGAGACAGTTGACTCAAGTTGTAGCATCCAGTTGTCATCCTAAATCTCCAAAATTAGCCTGCTGATCATTCAAGTCAAAAAAGATGTCAGCCACCATTAGCCTTGAAAAAAGTTTTAACAATCCATACAAATTTTATATTTATCCTCTGTTTATCCTCTGTTATCCGGAGGCTGAAGCTGGTGCAGAATGCGGCCGCGCGGGCAATTATGGGAGCTTCTTGGAGCTCCCATGTTACACCTTTCCTGTGCGAGCTGCACTGGCTTCCTGTGGCCTTCCGGGTGCAATTCAAGGTGTTGGTACTCACCTTTAAAGCGCTCCATGGCTTGGGGCCCGGGTACTTACGGGACCGCCTGTTGCCACCATCAGCCTCCAACCGACCGGTGCGCTCCCACAGGGCAGGCGTCCTCGGGGTGCCACTATTGGGCCGATGCTGCCTGACGGCCTGAAGAGTTCGAGCCTTCTCTGTGGCTGCGCCCTCCTTATGGAACGAACTCCCTCCTGAGATTCAGACCATTACTGACCTCCGAGCTTTCTGACGTGCGCTGAAAACCCATCTCTTCCAGCTAGCCAGCCTGGCCTGACACCTCTCAGTATTAAATTTTAAATTGGGGAATTTTATATTTAAAATTTAATTTATTTAATTGTCGGTTTTTAAATTTTAAATTAATTTTAATTGTCAGCTTATATAATTATTTTAATTGATCTTTAACTTGTTATTTTTGTATGTTTTTTAATTGCTGTGAACCGCCCCGAGTCCCTTGGGAGAGAGGGCAGTATATAAATTTAATAAAAGTCTAAAAAAAGGTACAAAAAAAAAGTCTAAAAGTCTGTTTCAGGTAGAGAAATATCCAGCAGCCGAGAATAAAATTTCTACCTACACAGAGCTTTGGAACTGTATCATTTTTACTTTGGTTGGAAGACTCAGAAGATCTGCTATAGCCTGCTAGTCATAACACTGACAAAATAAATGCCATAATGCTGACTTTTTTTAAAAAAAATGCATCAATGATGAATAGAAAGATTTACGCTATTTAGCAATATTTTGTTAGACATTTTAGGAGATAAAATCAATAATCTTCCAAACATGGTCTTGAAAATGAGAAAGGGAATGGTTTACATTCATTTTTATTAATTTACTCAACCAAAATAACCCTTCAAAAGTTTTTTTAAATGAATAAAAATCAGATAATCAATAAAATAGAAAGGATAAGAATTCAAAAATAAATCTAGCCAGGTTTTAAACTTTAACAAAAATCCAACTGAATTAAAAAGAATATTAAACTAAGGATTTATTTCTTCTTAACTTACAATTCCTTTAGATGAGGAATTTAGATGAGTAGATCAGCCTCAACAATTGGGAATCCTCTCTGATTACTATTATGTGGATGGTACAGCTCCTTTGTTAATTGAAAACTGAAAATTCCAATCCAAACATTTCCAGAGGTGGTCAGGTAGGAAAGGTAGGTGAAATCAATGTCATTCAGGTATTTGTCCTTCCCTGTAATTGAATTTCTTCCACTGGAAATGAAAATTTTACATGTCTGGCACAGATTATTTACAAATATGTTTTCCCCCTTAATCATTTAGGCACAGAAATACATATTCTTGGTGAGATCACAAAAGACTTGCATACCATTTTGGGATACTGAAAGAAAAGAAGCATTAGTAAAGTGATATACAAATGTATTATTCAGCCACAAAGTGCAAAAATATCTTAAAACACCTGCAATAAACAACCTTTATTCCAGGAAATCAACTACAACTCATTACAACCAGAATGCTTATTTATATTTATATATTTCTTTTTTTCTAAAAGGCAGCTGATTTTTTAAAAGGATACTGTACAAAATTATAACACTTAATGAAATTAAAATAAAGCAACGTAACTTAAAAATCACAATAATTAAAGATAAGCCATGATTATAACAAAGGGTTAGAAGGCAAGTGGCACAAACTTAATCTAGAACTAGACAAGTCAACATCTATTAGCTGTGTTTTAGCTAATTTAGCAAAGTCTATTAGCTTGTGTCAGAACCATTCAAACAAAATTCCGAGAAAGAGAATCGCTGTGAGCTAGTAACTTCTTACTCAATTTGTACTGTTTGTTGATTTGTTATATGTAGTCTATCTTTTCACTAGGAGCTCATGAATGTTAGTCAGTATTCCCTCCTCTAATTTTTTTCATTATAATAATACTGTGGGATAGACCGGGCAGTGGGAAAATGGTTAACTCAAAGTCGCACAATGAGCTTTAACTTGGATGTCCCAGGAACTTCAACTATTGCACCATCCTGGCCGTCAAGGAATATTCAAAGTATTTTCTTCTACTTGTTCATCAGTCTGGTGTGAAAATACGCCCAAGAATGATGTTGATGCCCGAAACCATCTTGCCTAATAACTGAGATAGCTGTGCTAAGGGCACTCACTTCTGCTGACAGATGCAGCAGCGAAGATCGAGAAGGCTGTGCTTCCTGTCCTGGGAAAGGAAGACCATGTCTCACTCTGTATCTCTTACCGCCCCAAAGTGTTGTAAATGGGTGGTGGGTGACAGATGGCTTTTCTCCTGGTTTATGGAAAAACCGTGGATCTGAAGAACCTGAATTGTGGTGCATAAGTCCTGGTTTGCCGATGTTTTCGAGGAGGACTGGATAAGGATATCATCCAGATAGGAATGAACTCTGACGGGAAGCTTGCAAAGGTGCACTGCAAGGACCGCCATCAGTTTCATGAAGACTCGAGGTGCCAATGAGAGGCCGAATAGCAGAGCCCAGTACTGGAAATGTTGTCCCTTGTAACAGAAGCAGAGGAACCGCTTGTGAACCGAATGAATGGGGACATAGAGATAAGCCTCCGTCAGGTCGACTAATGACAGGAGATCCCCATCTCTGATTAAGGTTAAGATGCTCTGTATTGAATGCATCTTGAACCGGCGGTAAATTATATACTTGTTGAGGCGTTTGATATCCAAGATTGTTCTCCATCCTCTTGAGGCTTTTGAAATTATGAAGATGGAGTAGAAGCCTTCTCCTCGCAATGCCTCAGGAACCTGTTGGATGGCCCATATCCAAAGGAGGTGGTTGATCGCCTCCTGCAACAGAGACCAGAGTACAGGATTTTGGGAGAGCTGACACATTATGAATCTGTTTGGAGTAGCTGATTGGAATTCTAGTGTTAGACTGAAACTGACAGTCTGTCGGACCCAGTCGTCCAATGTAGTTTCATCCCATTGATCAGTAAAAGTGAGTCAGCCACCAATGGGAGGGCTGAATCCAACGTCAATTGGGGCGATGAAAGGGACAGCTGCAGCCCCCTCAAAATGGCCACTTGGTGTATTGTTGCCTATTCCTGTAGTGTCTAAACTGCTGGTGGTCTGACTGGTGCGGGAAGGACTGCTGACTTGCGACTGAGGGGTCCTCAACAGGCTGAAAGGACTGGTGTCATAAGTAGGAGACCCGTCTACAGTCCAAGCCTCTGGAAGATGCGGTCATTTTTTTCCTGCTATCCCACAAATCTACTAAGACTGGATTTAGCAAGTCTCCAAAGAGTTTAGCACCTCTAAATGGAGCTGAAGCCAATTTCCATTTAGTTTTCAGATCCGCTGGCCAATACTTTAGCCACAGTAGGGGTCGAGCCACCATGGAGGAACCAATGGCTCTCAAGGCGAATTTGGCTGCATGTAGAGTGGCTTCTGCTGAAAACTCAGCAGCCGTTATGAGTTTATTAATATCTTGATGCATCCCAAGGTCCTCTGGGGTGATTCTTACCTGCAGCTGGTGCAGCCACAACAAGGAAGCGCAATTAAAAAAGGATGCCATAGTTGAAGCTTTGACTGCCCAGGCACCCACCTGGTGGCTTCTGCGGAGGACCTGCTCAGTTCTCTTGTCCTCTGGTTTGAGGGCCTCATCCATTTCCATAATCAATACATTAGAGGAGGTCAGGGCCACAATGGGCTCATCAACACTGGGGGGGGGTTCAGGGCAGAGTTGAAGGCTTCCGCCACATTACGAAACTTTTTTTCAGAGTTGAGCAGTGGTCATCCAGCCACTGGGATATCCCATTGTTTCTGAATTAGTTCGGTGAACTATTGAGGGGCCGGCACTTCCTCAGCACTGGTTGTCTGTGTGGAAAAGAACAGTTGCTTGGCATCGCTCATTGAGGACAGAAAAGGATTGGTAGGTGTTAAGAGACCCCCCATATAGCTGGATGACAACAGTGGCCTTGTTCAGGAGTGAGCTGAACAAAGGCTGAAAAAAGGCCAGAAACTGCCGGTGGTTCTGAGGAGACCTACTCATCTTCCACGAGCATAAGCTCTCTGTTGCCGGAATAAATCGTGGTGTGGTCTGAGAATGAGGGGGAGATAAGCTGCATGTAGTCCATCCTCTCCTTGTCGTGAGGTGATATGGGAGGGGCTGGATGGAGAAGTCTAGACTTAGGGCCCACAGAAGTGCTGGGCAGTTGATCTTGCATTTCACCTGAATGCATTTGGGCCATGGCTGCTGCAATGAGCTCTTTCATCTAGGCCAACAAGGTCTCCTAAATGTTAGGTGTATGAGGCAATTGTAGCGAGACCTGGTCATGCCTGCCCTGATGTAGTGAACTGTCCTCAGGATCAATGGCTCTGGGAGCCGGTGTCCCCTGGCTCCCTGGGGTGCCCTGTTGGCAAGCCTCCAGTGAGTTCTCCTGCCTTTCTGGTGACAGGGCCTGTGATGGAAGGCAACTCTCTTGCACCCATGCCGGGGGAGAGGTTGTCAGGACTGCACAGGGAGGGTGTGAAGTAACATCTGCTTTGTTACTTCCAGAGCCCTAGTTTCTAAGGGACTTAGTCCACTGTCTATCTAATGCACTCTGCCTCTAGAGGGTGTCCTTTTCCTCGGCCTGAGTAGGTTTTTGAGGGGCCTCGAAAGTGACTGCGGGCGAGGAGAGCTGAAACAACTTGTTACACCTGCAACCTTGGAAATGACCACAGGCGACAAGCTCTAAACATAAATATTTGCGCCTGCAGCCTTGGGAGTGACCGCAGGTAAAGAAAGGCAAATTGTAAGCCGTTGCATCCGCAGCCTCGGAGGAGGCCGCAGATGATATAAGGAGATGCTGTGGCCTCGGAAGCAACCATGGTGATGAACCAAACAGTGCCTATGGCCTCGCATACATGGAATTACAATGGTGCTCTGGCAGGCCTGGAGCTGCCGGAGCGTCAGTTGCTGGCCAGAGGTCTCAGGAGGGGCCGCTGGCCATGGGCTGATATCCTTGCGGCCTCGTGAGTGGTTGCAGGTGAAGGATTGGTCGCAGGCCTCTGCCTCACGCAGATGAAGCCATTGCGTAGATCCAAACCTTTAAGTTATTTCCATCCTGCCCCTGTTGCAACTTATTTTATTTATTTATTTAT
>JAEANM010020583.1:0-12064 GCA_017656035.1 Myanophis thanlyinensis
TATATATATTTAAAAGGCCTTTAAAGTTATGCTCTGGTCAAATTCAGGGATTCTAGGATTTGAGGATGATATAGTACAAATGAGGTTCTTCGGGACTTTTAAAAAAATATTCAACTCCTGCCATTTGAAATTATAAATACAAATATGAAAAATAAGAAGCACAAGCACATTTAATGTTGACTAATGTTGACTAGTTGCATTGCATTATTCCATCATCCAAGGCATAGTTGATGAATAATTTAAATTGTAAGAAAAAACATTTTCCCCTCTATTCAAGTTAGCCAAAAACAATTCTAACAAAAATAATTCTAATATTTAGCAATTATGATGTGAGCTCAATTTATGTATGTGCTGTGTTAGTTCTAATTCTACCTATTTCTTAATTTTAACAGTTAAGGAATGATTTATAGATATTAGTGACAATTCTCTTTCTCTCTCTCTCTTACTTTCTTTCCCTCTACCCTGTCTCACATTAGATTAACAGTTGGCTGTTCTCTGGATAGTAAGGATTTAAGGACATCTGTACACCTCATCTGTATAGAGTAGATCATGTTCCATGACATATTTTTTCTCATTAGGCCATCAGTACTCTTTGCTGAATAGTCCAAATTTTCTGAATTTGCCCTTGAACCTATACCATAATTAGAAAAATAAATATTATGGAATCTTACATTTATCAGGCTAGATAGTTTTTTATTAGAACCATATATTTTCGACAATCAGAACTGTGAAAGTAAGTCTGAATACTCGACATGACTGAATGCAGGGTGGTTAGAAACATTTATGTACATCGTGGCTACCCAGATCCTCCACCAAATATTCAGGCTCTGTCAGGCTCTCAGGTTTTTGAGCTGATGCAAGCTGCACTTGGTATCTATGATGGCTCTTTTACTGCCATCCTTCCTTGCTGCTTCATATGTGGGCAGAATCAGTTTTCAGATGAATGGGACTGTTTAATAGATAAATTGAGACATAAGCAGTGTAGCCTTGTGTTCACAATGGCCATGATAAATTTTATCAGAACATTTCCTTAGCAACTCTTGAATAGCAGGATGCAAATGTTTCTCTTAACTAGGACCATTCTTCTCTGTAGATAATATAAGGGCAGGAAGTACCTGTGATCTATTACGTTATTACTTATAAATATGTATGCATGCATCATTTCCCCTCCTTTCAGAAATGTATAAATATGAGTGCATCTTTTTGCTGCAGAGGAGTGTCTCCACTATTCTTTTGGGGTATGCCTGTTCCAACATATATTGTCTAATAAATCATTGCAATGAGACTTGGTTATTTGCTTAGCATCAAGTATTTTTGAGTTTTTGCAGCCTGAAAAGAACTCAGGCCACATGCAGCCAATGGACCATGTGTTTGAGATTGCTAATTTACATATAATGGTCAACATTGAGTTGATGCAATTTTTTTGAAGATTTTTTTGAAAGAATAGTTTTTAGTGTTTGTGATCCTTGTTTTTTTTAGTCTTATTATGATTGTGACATTTTAATTTAAAATAGCACTGTTTCATAAAATAAGGCTGGGGACTTCTCTGAAAAGAATAGTATAGAAACAATATCATTAAATAAATACAGGACAGGTTATTTCTGGAAAGAGTGAGAATCAAACATTGTTTAGTTAACATAATAGTTAAAAGACTCCATGGCTTTTCATATGTGTATATCTATACATAGTATAGAAGTACATCTACAATATGTTATACAAAGGCATGATAGACTTTCCTTGGGGACTATAATCCCCCAGATTTCAAAACAAATTTTTCAAAATGAATAAATAATGTAATTTAAATAAAACAGAAAATAATATTGGGAACAGTTGTGGGCATGAACATTGCTTATGTCTGAAAATAGAATTGTTTACATTGCATCAGAATAAATGCAAACAAGTTGGTATTATAGAATTCTTTATAGAACAGGATTCTTTGTTGGCCAAGTGTGATTGGACACACAAGTAATTTTGTCTCTGGTGCATAAGCTCTCAGTATACATACAGCAACAAGTGATAAGTCATGACCATAGTCATCATAAAAATACATTCATCATAAATCATAAGATAAAACACTTAGTGATAGTCATAGGATACTAAATAAACAATTGACATAAATCATACTAAATTAAACAATAGAACTCATAAAATACAAGCAACAAAGTTATAGTACTAAGAAGATAGATAATAGGAAAGATGAGAAGAATAATAGTAATACAGCCTTACTAAATAGTTTAACAGTGTTGTGAAAATTAGTTATTTAGCAGGGTGATGGCATGGGGTGAGGTGGGGGGAACTGTCCTTGTTTCTAGTTGTTCTCATATGCAATGTGCTTTGTTTTCAGATAATCTGTTTACCTGATTACCTAATCCAATGGTATGATTTATGAATATTTGCAATAGTCTAAAAAATTTCAAATGCATTCTATCAGAACTGCAAGATTAATCATTTTCAAAATTACCATGTGTCTGTAACATAGTGCAGACTTTTAATTATAATTTTGTTTCATGTGTGATGATCTGAAATACATGGTTTTTTAAAAAAGATTCCACTGTGAGATAATTATGAGGTGGAATTTTATTCCTTTTTCTCACTGAGGCTTGAAATGACCATTTTGAAAATGAAATAATAATGCATAAGAAAAAGAGAAAGGGAAAGAGGGAGGAGGAGGGAGAGGAAGGGAGGGAGAGAAAAGAAACACACCATAAAATTGAAAATCTTACATATGTATAAATATCACACAAATGTTACATATATATTCAGACTATGTTATAAGATTGAATTATTAAGCATGAACTGAGAAGTTCCATTTGGTTTTAATCTCTGAGCATTTAATTATATTTCACTATTAATAACATAAATGAAGATATCTCAGATGTCAAGCCTAAAAGGAATATTCTATGCTTGGAATTTATTACTCTGTGCTTTTGTAGTTATTACTCTAGCCCTTTTAGTTTTGACACATTTCTTTTCAAGGTCGAAGAGTTGGGAAGTCGCAGCCTAAGAGAGAGATGTGGAGGAAAACTTTGATCTCTTTTTGAATGGATTGGTGGGAAGCTGACATGTGGAAATTAATGGAGAGAAACTAACATCAGAACCAGGCAAAACAAGAGGATGTGGCATGTGCCTAATAGTGAACAACAACTGGTGCAGCAGTGCAAGCACTGTTTCCCTCACGTGTTCCTGCTCACCCAACCTGGAACTCCTGAGCATCAAATGCCGCTCCTTCTACCTACCTTGAGAGTTCACATCAATCATAGCCAGTGCCATATATATCCCTCCTCAGGGAAACATGAACATTGCCCTAAATAAACTCCATGAGGCTCTTACACAACATCAGTCACAACATCAGGATGCAGTACTTGTTGTGGCAGGTGACTTCAACAGTGCCAACCTGAAACACATAGAGCAAAATTTTCACCAACACATCACCTGCCCCACCAGGGGTGATAGGACACTAGATCATTGCTACACCACAATGAATAACAGCTACAAAGCACAACCCTGCCCTCCATTTGGAAAATCCAACCACACTGCCATCCTCCTCATGTCTAAATACAGACAAAGGCTCAGACAAGTACCACCAACTCAGAGAGTGGTTGCACGATGGATATAGCAATCAGTGGCTGCCTTACAGGATGCACTTGACAATGCAGACTGGGACATGTTCCGGCACAGCACAGATTATATCAGCGAATACATGGAAGTGGTTGTCGGATTCATCAGGAAACTGAAGATGACACTGTTCAAAAAACAGTTATCATCATGTTTCCCACCCAGAAGCCCATCCGCAATGCCCTGAGATCTCGCACTGCCACCTATAATGTGGGACTTGCATCAGGTGACATGGGATCATATAAGACTGCAGCATACAAAGTGCGGAAAGCAATAAAGGAGTCCAAGCAGTGCTATGGGAGGAAACTAGAGTCACAAATCCAACAGGGTGACTCTAGGAATCTGTGGCAAAGTCTGAGAACAATAACAATAACTACAAACCTCCAGCAAAATGACCACAGACGTGTCCCTGGCAGACAAACTCAACACCTTCTATGCCCACTTTGAGACCACAGCAAATGGAGCCAATGGTAGCAACACTGATGCTAGAGACACCAAGGGATGCAGTCAAGAAGAGGAGACCGCCACCAAAAAAGCATCCACCATCTCTGAGCACAATGTGAGGAAAGCCTTCAGGAAAATGAACCCCAGGAAAGCAGCAGGACCAGACAGAATCTCAGGCTGCATCCTCAGATCCTATGCAGACCAACTGGCACTGGTGTTCATGGAAATATTCAACCTCTCCTTACTCCAATGAACAATCCCAACATGTTTCAAAAAGTCCACCATCGTCCCCATCCCCAAGAAACCACATCCTACTACCATCAATAACTATCGCCCTGTAGTCCTAACCTCCACAGTGATGAAATGCTTTGAGTGACTAGTCAAAGACTTCATCATTTCCTCACTAGCAGACAAACTGGACCCCCCTACAGTTCACCTATCACCATAACCTCTCAACCAATGATATCATCTTCCACCTTCTCCACTACTCACTCACTCACCTGGACACTAGAAAAGGAAACTATGTTAAAATGCTCTTTGTGGACTACAGTTCAGTGTTCAATACCATAATCCTCTCCACACTCACCAGCAAGCTGAAGCACTGGGCCTCAGCCCACTCCTATGTTGGTGATCTCCAACTTTCTATCTGGGAGACCACAGACTGTAAGGATGCATGGACATGTCTCAACCTCACTTACCCTCAACACCGGAGCCCCCAGGCTGTATTTTAAGCCTCCTGCTATACTCAAATGACTGCACAGCCACTACATACTCTACCTGCTATACTCCTTATATGACTGCACGGCCACTACAGACTCCACCACCATCACCATTGTGGTAGGCCTGATCTCTGATAACAATGAGACAGCCTACCTAAATGAGATCAGAAACCTGGAGAACTGGTGTCAGAAAAACAACCTCCTTCTTAATGTCAGCAAGACAAAGAAGCTGATAGTGGACTTTACCACAAAGCCGAAAAGGACATACCAGACCCCTGTCATCAGCAAGAGCCCAGTGGAGAGAGTGGACTACTTCAAATACCTAGGCACCCACATCTCGCAGAACCTGTCATGGACCCGACTCATCAACATTGTGGTGAGAAAGGCCCGGCAACGTCTATACCATCTCAGATGTCTGAGAGACTTCAGAATGCCCCCCACTCCAGCGTGCTCAGGAATTTCTACTCCTGCACAATAGAAAGCATCCTGATGGGCAACATTACTACTTGGTTCAGAAACAGCACCATGCAGGACAGGAAAGCCCTACAGAGGGCGGTGTGCATAGCAGAGCACATCATCCGCACCAAGCTCCCTGAACTGCACCCCACCTACAACAAAGGATGCTGGACCACAGCCAGCAAGATAGTGAAAGACCCCAGCCATCCCAGCAATGGACTGATCACTATGATGCAGACAGGAAAGTGCTTCTGCTCCTTGAAAGCCAACACAGAGAGACTAAAGAGAAGCTTCTTCTCACAGACAATACTGACCCTAAACCATAAACCATAACAACCAGGACTAACAGAACTCCCATAAATTATCTCACTCCTAACTTATTCTCCTACCCTATCTAAAGTATCTCTTGCCCTACTACCTATGGTTGCGAATGGTTGCATACACATTTCACTGCATTCTCGTACTGTGTATGACTATGTATGTGACAAATAAAATTTGATTTGATTTTGATTTCCACTTTACTTGGGTGGAGAAAGCCCAGAAATTTCAGATTCAGGATTTTTCCAGACTGTGCCAATACAATGTCTTCAATAAAATCTTATTCTAAGGACTTTCATCTCTTTGGAGTTCTGATTGTGTTGCTGATGTTCTGTGGAACCCTGACACTAGGATTATATAACTTGGCACATATGAAGTGCTATAACATTTCTCAAAGCTTCTGAATTTGAGGGAGCTGGATGGAGTCTCAAATTTTGCATCTTAAAAGTAATCAGCCTAAGATCTAAGCCACCAAAGAAAATGAGAGAGAATCTATCAATTTATTTCTATCTTTTAGATCTAGATTTTTAATAAAAGGTTGCTACTTTTCTTTCTCCTCCAGGGCTACAGACTGAATGTTGACATTCTATTCTTCACTCGATGGGCTGAATTTAGGATGGAATTTTTTTTAATTCTAAGTTTCAGTAGGAATGAAGATCTTTATAACTTCAAGATTCTTTGGAGAAACTTGGGAGTAAATATGGTTCCATATATACGTACATCTGTTTTAATGTATAGGAAGGGAAACAGTTGCACCTTACTGATGCTTTAGACCAGTGATGGCAAACCTTTTAGAGACTGAGTGCCCAATTGCAACCCAAAACCCACTTATTTATCACAAAGTGCCAACATAGCAATTTAACCTGAATAATGAGGTTTTACTACTTAAACAATGATAAACAAGGCAGAGTTCAGCTAATTGTTCTAAGAAAATCGTGATAACTGCACTTTTATACCACTTCATACTTTTTCTGCTTTTGAAATATTACATTTAGCAACAATAAAAAGAAAAACATTTGTAATATCATTTCTTTCTCTCCCTCTTTCTTTTCTCCCTCTCTTTCCCTCCCTCGATCTCTCTTTCCCTCCCCATCTCTCTTTTTCCCTTTCCCCCTCTCTCTGTTTCTCTCTCTCTTTGCTTTCCTCTCTCTTTCCCCCGTCTCTTTCTCTTTCTATCTTTCTCTCTGTGTGACTCTCTTTCCTTCCCTCTGTCTCTCTTTCTCTCTCTCCTTCTCTCTCTCTATCTCTCTCTTCCCCTTCTCTTTCTCTTTTTCTCTTTCTCTGTCCCTCTCCCTGCTTTGAAGAAGGTAGAGTGGTGTGTCTAAAGCAGTGGTGGTGAACCTATTATTGCTTCTACCTTCTTCTCCTCTTCGGGGAGAGGTTGATAGTAATATCTGCCAGTTCTTCTATACAGCTAACCCAGAGCCAATTGGAAACAGAGGCTCCAAGGCGTAATCTGCACACTTCGGATTTGTGCGGATAGTAATAGAAACATTTATCATGAAGAAAAAGAGAATATTGGATGTTGAAGAATCTCACCAATAATAGCTCTATTTAAGACTTGATCAAACTAAGAGAGGAATCTTTGTTTACTAGCCCAATTCCCAATTATGACTGTTACTCCATGTACTGAAGAATCCTTAATCAGCTACTACTCCAGGCTCGCCTCCTAGCCATCAAAATACTGTATCTGTTTGATCATTCTCAATTATCATGAAAAACCCATGTACTCAATCCTACTCATTACTCCCAAATTGCTTACCTTCCTTAAAACTTCCTAATAATCTACTGTTCTATCTTTCACCTACCATATTTTGAGATTTCGTCACAGACCCTCCACTCATCTTCACATGCCTTCAAAGTCACTTAACATTGCTTACAAGTCTAAAATTCTTAATGACATATGAAACTCAGCAAATTTATTATTATCATCAGATTAGGAGAATCTAAATTGACAAAAGAAAGGCAAGACTTCTGATGACTGAAGCAAACAAGAGGAAACTAAGCAGAATCCATAGAAAATTCAATATACAGTATATATCTATGCTCAGCAAAGCAGTTAACTATTCAACTGTCTATAATTTAAGCCTTGCCTCTTTTCCAGGATTTCTACCTAAGGATTATATATCTATAGTTCTGTAGATCATTCAGACATGGTTTACAGACACAGTCACGTTTAACATTTTTATTTAATAATTGTTTTCTTCATGGCTACATATCTTCTTTCAGTTTCCGCAGCTTCTCATATGAGCCTTCTGTGAGGAAAAGATAGACCATTTGGAGTAGTGTCATCCAAAGTGTTTTCCATTGCCACATTCAGACATGAACAAGGCACTGTCTGCAGGTGTGTTGGGTAAGTCCCCAACTATCCTCAAAAACTAAAGAGATCCATTAGACACCGGAAGAGTCATTTGTCTTCAAATCTAGGAGATGTTCCTTTGCCCTGACTATTTATTTATTGTACATATAAAGGAGAAAGTAATGCTACTGCAGCCTGATGACTGTCCTCTCTTTTTATATGACAATGCATCTGATCCAGGATAGTCTAGGTCAGTGGTGGTGAACCTTTTACTTACCAAGTGCTGAAAACTATGCACTTTGCGTGTGCCATCCACACTTGCCTGCAGCTTCTCTAAGTGCACTGCATGTGCAATCACACCATCTGTGCATGCATGCAGCTTTTGCACGTGCAATGCATGTGCTCTGCATGCAGACACTCGCACACACATGTGCAATCACATATGCATATGTAGGAGAGCATCAAAGACCAGCTGGATTTCCTACTGTAATCACACACATGCACAGCAGATGCCCGAAGACCAGCTGGGTCTCTGCAATCGTGCATGTGTGCATGCACAATTGCATGTGTATGCTCAGCAGGGGGTAAGTTGGCTGACAGCTTGTGTGCCCAGCAAGATGGCTCTACGTGCTGCCTGTGGCACCCGTGCCATAGGTTCATCATCACTGGTCTAGGTCTAATATTTAGCCACCTATATACTGAAAAGTCTGTGTTGAGAGATCTGGACCCTCCCCAGGATATGGCGATTGAAATACACCAATATCTATAGTCTTGAAGATGCCAACACTAGTCTTGAAATGAAATCTGGGATTCAGGTAAGTACTGATTACTTCACCTTGGAAAGAATATTGTAGGAACAAAAAAGAAATACAAAATAATCAGGAGGCTAAAGCAGTTTCTTTATAGATAGATAGATAAAAGACTGAGCATCTGAAGATTTTTTTAGGTTGAAATAAAAACATGAGAGAAGAGACATATTAGGAATAAAGCCATGTATTTTATATACAATGTGGTTAAACAGACTTTTTTATCCCTGTCTCATAGTATTAGAGTACATGAAGATCCATAAAAAGAAATATTTCTTTATATATCAACTGCAGTGATGGCTATCACTTTAAATTATCTTAACAGAAATTCATGGAGGATCAGGCTATTAAATATTATTGTTCTGAAGGATGTTTGTTATCTTTAGAATCACAAGCAGCAAGTCTTGAATACTAAATGCTAGGCAGAAGAGAGCTATTTTCTTTACTGGATATATTTCTGAATTTTCTGAATACACATACAATAGTTTACTATTCTAACACAGAGCGCTAGACTAGATGGGTTGGTGGTTTAGTTTAATCTTTAATTAACCTCTTTAAAACAGGGACAAATGTAGCTTTTTTAGGTTCCTGTACTGATCATGAAAGCTGAATTTGGTCACTAATTTTTGTGTTCAACCCAGACTTATACCATACCTATTCATTCTTAATTCTATTTATTATACACATTTAAGTATCCCATTCCAATTGTGCTAAAGTTATTGCTATGGTATATTCTATTTTCAATGTCATATAAGTAAATGGGCAAATGCCCATCCTCATAAACAGTTTATTTTAACAAACGTTTATTCCTTTCCCCAGACTACATTAAACAAGTTGCTCAGCAAATCGATATATGAAAAATTATCCAGTAACACAATCTACATCTTGCCATGCTTGCATTTTTCAATATTCTTGCAGCATTTATGTTTTTATTATTCACTCCATTCTCAACTCAGATGCTACGGAAATAAATTTTGGGACTTGCTGTTCCAACACATCTAATGGGTCCTAGGCTGGAAAAGAGGTTGAAAAGATCCATTCTTTTAATCAATCAATCAATTTTTCTACCCTTTGCACTCTTTTTCATTTTATAAGTGGCAAAATGAAAACTTCAACAGCTTCTCATCTACTAAATTATTTTTTGATTTGTACATAAGTACATATATGTGTTACATTCTCTTAAGGGAAAGTGAAGCTCACCTTATTTCTCTTTGAAGAAGAAGAAACATTCCTTAAAAGAATTAGTTTGACAGATACTCTAGAGATATTGCAAAGCAAACAACTATTTCTTTTTAAATATGGCAATTAAGAATGGTCAGATTATAGGAAAAAAGAATACAGTTTTGTTCTTATAACGATTGATGTTTTAATGATAGTCTGAATGTTTGATTGCAGTCCTTTAATGGATCTTGGGAACTAAATCTGGGTTAGATGGTTATATAAACAAACTTTGAATGAAAGAATGTAGATTAGGGATTTAAGTGACAGCATAATTTTGTTCTTAAAACTCAAATCTTCTGTCTTACTTGGAATAAAGAAAGCAGACAAGTTACATGATGCAGTGTAGACTGCTGGAATTGATGTCTCCATCCTTGTGAATATAATAATAAAAAACGTTCACTAAAATATATGTTTTGATGTAGAATTTCTGAAGACATAGCTTATTTTTATGCTCAAAATGAAGCTCAAGACAATTATAAAGATTCAAAACAATAAATTTACCACTCAAAAGAATTAAAACATACATAAATAAAGAGAAACAGATACATTCATTACATCTCCCCTTCAATCACAGCAGTTTGTATTGGAATGAGAGATAGACTTTTTTAAACCATTTTCTGCCTGAATTGTGGTCTTCAGTACCAAATCTTCTTTAAAAGCAAGCTGACATTACAGAATCTTACAGAATAGTATTAGATCAGAGAAGCTGTAGAGTGGGAACATTTGTCACCTTTGTTCATGAGCCACCTAAGATATGTTGTGATATCTATTTGTTAAGAAGCAGGCAGAAGAGGAGATTTGATCCCAGTTCTAGTCACAAAAACCTGAATGGAATATTTAACACTAAGATCATCTCTGTTCAGAACATAAGACAAGTGTTATCTGAATGTGAAGCTTCTAAAAATTCCTGAATACAGTATTTTTGGATTTGGCTTGGTCAAGGATGCTCATAGTTTCCAGTTGAAACTATGATTTAGTCTATCCATCTCTTGCAAGATTAAGGAATTTCACTGTATTCATACATATTATGCATCAATAGGCACATAGTGATAAACTAAATTTACACACCATTAAAAAACAATAAAAATACTAAAAAAGAAACCAAAACTCCAGAACACATTCTTTCTAAGAAATTACACTCAGATAATCAGGGATTAATGCCAAACAATCCGTAAGAAAACAATATTCTAAACAAGGAACAGTCACATCAACACTGGCAGGACAAACTATGTTATATAAAGAATGAGCAAACCGAGTAGCACTGATGATGTTATTTAGCTGGGTAAAAATGAAATTTCTGGAAATATTCAAACTCAGAAAGCACCAAGGATTTCACAGTTAAACTCTGAGCTACATATATTCACTTTCAGGTGTACTGATTATGTTTAAGGGTAGCCTTCCACAATCTGAGTTCAAATATATTAGGACTTCAGCTTTCTTTATTTTTCAGACTGTATGGTAGAAGATATCTGACCAGGGAAGGTTGGAATAGTTTTTAGTTTGGGCTGTATTTCATGTTTTGTAATTTTTGGTTTGGTGTTTATCTGTATTTTTTGAAGTCCATAAATAATGAATAAGAAGCTAAATGAGTTGTCCTGCTGCAGGATTCACATTTTTGACACAGTTTTTGGGTGATTGTCAGTTTACTACCTGGCTGAAGAAGTTACAACAAAACCAGGAATGTAAATGAAGCACATATACATACAATATAAACCGAGCCAAGACTTTCCTGCAAAGTTTGCTTTGAAGAACAGGAGCATGGCCAAAGAAACATTCAGAGTCAGTTCAAGGTTTCAGAGCCAGGTCAAAGTTGTCATCCAGTTCAAAGATCAGAGACACAAAAAGCAGAATTCCACAAAGAATGTCATACACAAACCAGACAGCAGACTTTGTCTCCAGCAAAAGGAACAATGGCAGAATAGATTCTTTTATAGGCTGCAGCCACTGGTCAGTAATCAGAAGGTTTATTTCTTTGCTGGAGAAAGAGTCTAATAGACTTTCTTTGTTCTTCTCCCCTTTCTACTCATTGCATGCTGTGCATGGGCTGGAAATCCTTATTCTTACTTTCTCCAACTCTTCCAGCTGCTCAGGGATTACCTATGTTATCTTTCTTTCTTTCTTTATCTTTAATCATATTTATATACCGCCCCATCTCCCTAAGGACTCGGGGCGGTTTACAGCCAGTA
>JAEANM010020584.1:0-12064 GCA_017656035.1 Myanophis thanlyinensis
TTTAGGTCTGTAATAAACTTTATTGCTACTTCTTGTGGTGGATAGTTTATGAAATACAAATTTTAAGGCAAGTGAGTGGGGGATATCTCTATGTTTTGCAAAGCAGGTTGAGCACTTTATGACTGTGCTGTCATAAAGGGGAAATTGTGTTGACTGTTTGAAAATGCTGCAAGACCTGGCAATATTAAAAGCTTTTGCTGTAAAAAAAAAAAAACCTTAACAATTGCATTTATTTGGTTTCTTCAAAAAACAATAAGCGGGTATTATTAGAAGATGAGATCACAAAAGAATACTTGTTTTGAAAGTTGTTGAAATGCAGTATTCTCAGTACTGCATATTGGTATTATAGTGTTACATTCCTTAATAATAGTTCTTTCTATAATTCTCTGATCCCTGTGATAATCTAAAAGAGACATAATTGTTTCATATAAAATTATTCTTGAACTAATCTAATGGTAACATTTAATACTACTAGTTTTTTTTTAATTCAAAATTCCTATACTTATGAATAATTTTTATTTTTTAATGAACTCCTTACTTCTATTTTTTTGTTTGATAAATTTATACACCTGCGAATAGGGTTTATAAACATACACACCTATTTGTTTAGCAAAAGTTCAGAATTATGATGGTACTGAAAAAAAAAGACCTATTACTGGTCTTCACAGTCATAGCATCTCTAAAATCACATGATTGTGATTTGGGCACTTGGCATGCGGGATATGTTTACAACATTTGTGATTTCTTAAGCACTCCATGATCCAATTGGAGTCTCATGTAATCTGTAGGACAGTACTCCTGAAAGCTACATTCTCATATATTGGCTATATAATGTATTAGGTTGATTTGCTGTGGTGACCCCTAACAGGAACAGCCGAAAGAAGAAGATGATTAGGTACAGGTAGTACTTCAACTTATGACCAAAATTGGGATGGGAATTTCTGTCCATGAAGTGATGCATTCATAAAGATTATAGTGAAGTCAGTAAGATAGTTTTCTTGAGCTCTGTAACTGGACAAAAAAAAAGCAGAAAATTTTATTATTTTCAAATTGTTTATGTGGGTAAGATTTAAGAAAAAGGTAGGTGATAATTCTGGAATAGATAGATTAAAATGTCTGCACAGTTTGCATTACTTAATAGACTTAATCAAAGAAAAATTCAGAATAATCTTCTTCGGAAATTTAAGCATTAAGGTGTCTCTGGTTTGGTTTGGTTTGGTTTGGTTAGTAATATATTCACTTAAGCAAGTAAGTTTGTAGTTTTATAGGAGAAAAGCAAACAGTTGGTAATTATTGTGGGATACTGAATTTGGAAAAATATATTTTGTTCAATATGTCAAATAGCATCTAGTAAAGCTACCAGGCTAGATTGATGTGGTTTGTTTTTTTATTTATTTATTTTTATTTAAATAAATTATATAAATCAAAGCTGCTACATTTTAACATGATGCAGTAAAACTCTTATCTACCAACTTATGGTGAAAACATCACGAATGAGAAAAGAATACAGAGAATTTGGTAACAAGTATTTGTTCTTATATTTTGACTTTTCTGTACGTAACAGACATTTTATGATTCTTCCTTAGCAAAGCAGTAATTATCTAGCACTAGCCCAATCAGACAAAATAGTAAGATACTTTTGTGGCCAAAGAGATCTTGTTTCAAAATGTATTTTATTTAGTGTGTATAAATCCAAAGAGTTGCTCTATTGAAAATGAAATATGATCTATATTTAAGACCACTGTATAAGTTGAAAAATGATGCTAGACGTGCAGTTTGGGAAAAAAACCGTATCGAGCAGGGATTTCAAACTCGATCGTGTTGTGAGTCAGATCATGATGTATCGCAATATTTTTTGCCTTTGTGGAGCTGGGGTGAATGAGCTATATCTGGCCCACGCTCGGGACTGTCAGTTTAACAGGCCTGGTTTAGAGGGATGCATGTTTAAGGGAGGGATGCAATATTATTTTGACATGAAAAAAGTGTGCAACTTTATTCAACATTTGCCAGCAAAACTGTCTATAATTAATTGATCTTATCTTTCCCATTATAAGATTAACATTTTTTATTAAACAACATGCAAATAAACTTGAGGTATATTACTATCACATTGAATTATTTTGACTTTATAACGTACAAAGGTGCTTAGCACATAAGGTAACAAATAGGCAATATTTGAAATTAAAGAATTAACTTATGTTACCTTTGTTAAGTTGTCAGAGTAAAGAACTGTTGATTGTAAATTATATTCCATATTTCCTGAGAGCTAATAGTAAGATGATGCAATGTTTTTCCTTTTTAAAAAATACTTTGGTGAGGCTGACTAAAGCTTTCTGCAGTGCAGGAGCATAGGTTTAAGCAGATTAAACATTGGCATGGGATTCAGTTTTATCAGGCATTTAGTATTTAAGATGTACAATTCATCAGTCTTTTTCTTGGCAATTATATGGGCTTCCCCCTCAATTTTTTGGTTTGGCAGAGAGATAGTTGGTTCACCCTGTTGCAGAGTTGCCTGCCAAGGAGACGTGGCCAGCTTTTGCTTCCTGTCTTCCTCTTTGTCCCAGGCTCGCCTTTGCTAAAACTGCCAAGTCATAAATGCCAAAAGCTTCTTCCAGAAAGGTCAAACTACTAGTTTAGAACCACCTGTGCCAATTTTTTATAGTTCTTTTTATCTTCCTCTGTTTTGTGTAATGAAAAAGTAGTTGCCAGAACAGTATCTGGGACTTTTTGGATAGTGTTTATAGGCTGCACCATTGCCAACTCTTTGAGCTTAGTCAGCATAAGGTGTCTGAAGTGTAATTCTATTTATAACAGTGCCACACTCAGAAGAACTTAAAATATATCCGGTTTATCTTGTGCTTTCTTTTGAATTCAGTCATGTTAACCTTGTCTGTTCTCTCTGCAAAAGCCTGCTAAAATAATAACATGACATAAGACCATTTTTTTTTCAGTGTGGTGATTTACAGCAAAAGTCATTATATGTCATTCCAGATCATGCAGATATCTATGTATCTGTTGTTTTCTATGTTTTTTTTACTATCGCCAAAGTAGCCAAAGTAAACTTTCTTTGCAGTTTGCAGTAAAGGATAAAAAAACCATAAAAAACAAAGGGTATACTTTAAAAATTAAAACGATTAACCATTAGAAACTGGCTTAAAGAGACTTGTTTTCAAAGATTTTATAAAATTAGCTACAGAGAAACCTTGGCCCCATTAGCATGAGATAAGCCTGAAGCAATTGTTGATTAATTGTAAGCAGGAATTCAGGCAGAACATGAGTGGGCACTGTTTTCCAGGTAGGAGGCTGGAGGTGAGGCTTACAATTAGATGGTGAGTTGCACGGTGATGGTAGAAGAGTAGGCAGGGCCAAAAATACTGACATTTTGGTTTGTCTTTTGGGGAACATTCTAGATATTCTAAGAGAGTTTTTCTACAAAAATGTCTGGATCCCTGGAACTTCTGCTCCATAGTGGTCTCCTTGGGGGGAAAAAAGTGGTGGGAACAACTTACAAGAGTGACTTGTGGCATTCCCTACCGGACATTCCCAGTGCTTCATATAGTTATTCAAAATTCCTGTAAACAAAACAGAATCCTGAGGCCTGTTGAAATAACAGCAACTATGCAGTTCAACATTATTGAGAAAGAAATGCTTTGGAATGTGAATGCAGTGCTTGTTTGTGAATTATTCAAACTCTGGTTTGAGACTGCAAGGTATGTTCCATAGTACCTCTGAATCTGAAGCATTACAAGGGCATAATAGTTTCCGTTTCAGGGACCTGCCTCCAATAATACTATCTGAAAACTTTTTACGTGGATCATGTCTCAGGATCATGTTTCTGGCTTATCAAAGCAATTTCATAGCCCTCTTTGAATACAGTTTTAATTGGATTCAAAATACCTACAAATAGGTCAATATAATTTCAGCTTCTGACAGACCTGAAAGAAGTAGAAACCATTACTTTTTTAATCTGAAAATATATTAGCAAATGTGTTATCTTTTTTTAAATGGTTGAATAAGGTAAACAGTCTTTTTGTACAAGCAGGCTTTGTGCTTAAAATAAGAGATGTATTAGAAGCAAATTGCTCTGAGAGTTTAGTGGTTTCTTTTATTTTGTTTTAAAAGGGACTAAATGTGGCAGATTCCATTCAGTTGTAGGACTTAAATGATTGATTAATATTAGTATTGATTAGCCTTTGAATTCTCATGTTCATTTCTCAGGCCTGGAATAGTTGTAAGAGGAGGATACATAAATTGTTACAGAAATTAGTTTCATTTAAACTGGATTTGTATAAATTTATTGGAATAGGGTACATCAGGAAATTATTGTTTCATTTATTTCAGATAATAATTGTTTAAATCTGATGTCCTTATCGAACATAAAACCAAAATAATTTAAAATGATTGTACGACTGCAATGAGATAAATGGTCTTGTGATCCTAAGATTTAGCAAGGATCTCTCATCTAGCATTAGGTTAAGTTTTTAAAAGAGATGTGCTAGACAGCCCAGATTTCAACCATATTAAATTTATACAGTGCTGTTTAAACTGGGCTATTTTGACTATTTTTTAAATACTTTGAACCGTTTAGCATTTCAAATTACTAGCTCCCTAAAGAACATTTTGAACATGAAATAATTGGAATTTGAAACATTTTGTACATTTATCCATATTTAAATTCTGCCACTAGTAAGCTCATATACCATTTTATAGGGTTTCTTCTGTCACCTTTGATTCGTGTAAGAACTGAAATAAAAGTGAATAAGGTTAAGTATAATTACAAGAATTCCTAAGTAACGTCAAGTTTAATGGATGGAATAGAAATACAATCATGTGTTTTCTCTAATCAGATTCTTTATTCTGTCTGAGACTTGCGTTATACTGGCTGGGTAGTCTGAGAATGCAATTCCAGCAGTTCTGCAGAACCTAAGTTTGGAGGAAGTTATGTTGTTTCAGGAAGTGTCAGTGGGCTTGTATATTTATTAGCAGGAAAGACATAGTTTGGTTATCAGGACTGTGCAAAGCTTCCAAGGTGTCCTTTACTTTGAAGATTCAGTCAAAGAATCCTTTCAAAACTGCTTTACAAAGCAAAGCCCCTTTAAAAGAAAATGAAAACACTGCATTTCTTTATTTCCTGTTGCTCTGAAGCCTTTTCTTGAATTTTTAGTAGCTGGAAGTGTAGCTTCAGAGCAACACACTGTCTTGGGGGGAAATTGCATTGCTTCTTGGTATAGTGCCTAGTGAAGCCCTGGACAGTCCACATGTGGTCCCATTATTTATTTATTCAATTTTGCTCTTGCATTTTCTCCAACTTGAGAACTGTACTCAAGACAGCTGACAAAAATTAAAAATCAAAGCACAGAATGAAAAGCTTAACATAAATTAGAATAATGGTAAAGTTAATGAACAATTTATAAAGGCAGTGAAAGTGGATGCTAAATATGGTTCCTTCACAAACATAATTTGGGAGTGATGTAGAACAGTGTCTTTCAAACTTTAAGATGTGTGCAACTCCCAGAATTCCTCAGTCAGTATTAATGTAGAAGAAGGTTATTCTTTGCATCTCAGTTAAAGGACCTCGAACAACAGGTCCATCTCTGGACAGCGTCTGTGCACTTTAGGCTTCCAGAAAGTTTTGTAACAAGAAAGGTCTATCATAATTATGCCTTAACCCATTTGGGGTCTTCTTAACACTGATATTTTAATAGCTTCTAGTAAGCAGTTGCATTCAGTTCAGGTATTTTGTTGCAGCTTTGGTACCACTAACTTGTATTGATTATCAGTGTATTGCAGTTGCTATCCTTTTCAGCACTTGCAGGTTTAAGATAGTCACACAAAATGTGTAATAGAGAAGAATGTAGCCAAGACATAAAGAACTTTTGCAATTCTGTCTGGCTCAGGAAATGATACAACTGGCAAACTAACTGTAATCATGATGCACTATGCTTGCCACACCTACCACCAGAGGTGAAATTCAACAGGTTCTAGCAGGTTCGCTAGAACTGGTAGTAAATTTTCTAAGCAGTTCAGAGGACCGGTTGTTAGAAGAAATCTTTGTTTTTTTCCACTTTACAGGGTTAATTTTGTAAGGAAGGCAAGAAAAAAACATTCTGGTGTTGTTTCTAACAATCTTTATTGCCCTGCTAACAGCAACTGCCCACCCAGTCACATCACCACCCAGCCATGCCCACCAAGACACGCCCACAGAACTGGTAGTAAAAAAAATTGAATTCCACCACTGCCTACCACCTGTAAATCCTATGATAGATAAGGATTAAGAAGCATTCCATACTGAATCTTAGTCCCTAAAGTCCAGTTTCCTACCAACTAATAGTTCCTCTGTCTTATTGGATTTAAGTTTAGCTAGGTTCTTCCAATACAACTTTTGCCAATTGTTTCCTATGCATAAGTTGGTTTTTTACTTCTAAGCTGATTATTTGAAGACCTGTTTATCTTAAAATGAATTTATTTGCTGATTAAAATTAAAAGGAGAAATCTATTTAAAGAGGTCGTCACATTCTGTGGTCTGATAGTTTGATGTACTTTGAGAAGGTCTTGTCTTTTTTTTTTGTGAAAAGTTTTTATTTTTTTCATTTTATAAATCAATTACAACATTCATCAATTTGTGCGCCACTTGGGTAAGTAAATATATTATTAAATATATTATCTTAGAATCATCAATTTTTACCTTCTACCTAAATAAAACACAACCATAATTTTATATCTCAATATATCATATCATATCATATCATATCATGCATATCATATCATGCAATGCCTTTTCAACAATTTATATTCTTTACATTCTCCATGTCTCTATTATACCAATCATATCAATAGAAATCAAATAGAAATCAAATAAATAATATCATATCTTCTATCTATATCTATTTCAAAGTTCTATCGTCTAACATTGATAAAAGTCTTCTCATTTCTTATTAAAGGTCTTGTCTTCTAAGTGATGAATTGT
The DNA here is from genome assembly GCA_017656035.1 of Myanophis thanlyinensis. NCBI lineage: Eukaryota > Metazoa > Chordata > Lepidosauria > Squamata > Homalopsidae > Myanophis > Myanophis thanlyinensis. Next base: position 6,968 of record JAEANM010020584.1, read on the forward strand.
ACATAGCCTGCACTTTTTCTGTTTTAAGAGACTTTTCTGTTTGAGTTTCTCAATTTTTATTTTAATTTAACTCTGTTTTATTTTTTATTTTTAGTCACTTTGAGTACTATCTCAATCGTGATGATAGTGATGGTATAAGAGATTTGTAATGATTGTTTCAGGATAGCCTTGATTCCTTGTTTGCATTTTTAGCGTAGGATTGTAGAGTTGATATTCTATTTGCTGTAAGCAAATAAACAATTTTTTGGTGAAGGAGAATTTATTTAGGTGAAGGTGAGATAGGTGAGGTCCCAAATAGTTCATACCCCTTTACTGTATAGAAAACATACCCGTGTACTTCAGTTTATGCTTGTGTATCACCTGGACAAAATTTATGGGGCTTAAGCCTTATTGTGGGCTGAGCAGATCCAATATGATCTTATTTCAAAATGTGTTTCAGTGTTTTAGTGTTTAATATATATTTCCCCTATTATTTTTATTTATTTAGTAGATTTGTGGCTCCCTCATCTTGTCTACATTTTAATTTAAAAAAAAAGTAAATTTAAAAGAAAAAATACAAAATAGCTTTCACTAGAATATATCAGATACTATATTCATATATACTCACTCTTTAAGTACATTTTGGTACTGTAAAATGAAATTATGCAAATAACTGGAAACATGTAAAGAATCTGTTACAATTACACATTAATATTGATTTTAGTATTTCAAATTTTAATATTTAATATTTTGATATTTTAATAAAATATTAATATTTGAAATCAATTTATTTTAATATTGAGCACTGATGATATTACCTAGTCAGGTAATGAAACTTCTTTAAGCAAAGAATAAGCTCAGAGAGCACAAGGATCCACAGTTCAACCCTATATATATTGTCTACATATATTTTATTAATTTTAATAGTTTACTATTTTATATATATCTATATGTCTATTTTTGAAATCACACTTGTATCAGTTATAATATAATTAGTTGAACAAAATCCTATCAGATTCTCTAAGTCCAATTGATTTTAGTAGAAGAGATTTGAACAGAAAATGAATGTACTAGCAAAATCAGGGAAAATAGATTTTGTCTAGAATATGCTTACTGAAAACCAGAGATTTTGTGCAACCTAATCCTAAATCTGCATAATAATAAACTACCTAATATAAAAAGTGTACAAAGCAACAGAAGTTTCATTAATGCCAAACTTCAATCTTTTATGCATTTATTTGGAAGTACCATTGAAAATGTGGTATTAAGGAAATATGCATAAGTTTCGGCTGTGATTTCCAATGCTAATTAGAGGATAAGATGATCCTGGTGAGAAATTCTCACAGCAGGCCTTGTAGTTTCCCATGTTTAGGCCATATTATATCAAGTACTTAATATATTATATTGTCTTAATAATTGTCCATATTGATCTCAACACAGAGTTATCTTAATTAAATAGGTTTGATAATTGGGGAGTCAGTTTAAAGAGTGCAAAGGTTTGGTCTGCTAATTTACAATCAGTATTTTGCTTAAAGTATAAGAGATTCAAAAATTCCTTTAAATAAACTGTGAACTTGAGCAAAAACAGTATGTGTCTTCATTTTGACTTTGTTTATAAAATAACATCCCACAATTTCATTTTTTAACAATCTCAAAGCAGAATAATGCTTGTGCAAACTTTGGTGATGCCACCTCATTTCATCCATAAAGCTTCAGATGGTCACTGTTACAAACATAATGCTTGATTCATTAGATTATTCTTCTATTTTGGCAACACAATCATATATATTAACTTGAAAAAAATGGAGCCAAGTTTAAAAGCAGGAAATCCCAGTTTTTCAGTAGAAAGTTAAACAGAAATAATGAAAAACTAATATCTCAATTGTTGGCAGCACCAAGTTGACCTTGGCTGATCTTGGAAGCTCTGATTCTTACTTGGATGGGTATCTCCTGGAAGTTCCATAATTAGCTCCAACAGAAAGTTGAAAAAAGGGATTCTGCAATGTTACAAAGAATAAGGTGGTTACAGTATCTTTACTTTTTCATACTTATTAACATTTGTAGAAGTCATGAAGTAATAAATCTTTTTCTTCTTACAGTATAATGCATGACCAAAAGCTCTTAGAGGCTATGATTGGTTTTTGCATGTGTTAATGTATTGTATTATGAGTACAGTACATTGAGTGGTTGGAATGCTCTTCTAAAAACGCCTTACAATGTTTATAATAGATTTATAAGACAACAAAGAACTATGCATGTTTTGTATTGCCAGAATCATTTTATTATATATTCAAGGAACAATTTTTGAAAACATTTCTAGTTTCTTTATTATTATGTTCTTGTTTTATTTGTGATTCTCCCGTCTGCAGACATTAATTCACTTTTAAAAGACCTCTGGGCAAATAATTTAATTTAGTTTGATGTAATTCTATTTCAAGGCAGTGATTTCAAATAATAAATCTGAAAGCAATGTGGATTGAATCTATATACAAAGATGCATAACCAATACACTGAATACTTTTAAGAAATAAGTTAGATAATATTTAATTTAATCTATGTGAAAATTGCCCCACAGGGTATAACTTTGATATCTGTAAAATTTCAAAGTCTTAAAATATTAATTACTCATAAAGGAGTATTTTGTTTTATATTACATATGAAATTTAAAATTATTAACAGAAATTACTATTATCAACCCAAAGGACAGTGGCGGGATCTTGCAAGTCCTGCTTCCTCTACCCATGTGCTGGCACTTCACAGTGGTATTACAGGGCCAGAAGTCTAAGATGTGAAACACTAAGCAGAACTTTTGATTTCAACCATGCCTATTTGGAATGGATAAACAAGTCGTTGTAAACAAAACAAGCAAGCAAACAAAGTGCAATGAGATGCTTTCTCTTGCTAATCTTGTATCTTGGGTACCACTATATGGGATGATGTGTTTCCAAGAATTTTCCTATAACCATATCTATTGTCAGATAACAGTCAGTGCTACATTAACAAAATAAATCGATTCAATCAGTTTCTATACAGATAGTTTTCGACGTACAATCATTCGTTTAGTGACTGTTTTAAGTTACAATGGCACTGAAAAAAACTTTATGACAATTTTTCACATTTTATGACCATTGTAGTATCCCCATGGTGACGTGATCAAAATTTGGACACTTGTCAACTGGCATGTATTTATGATGGTTGCAGTGCTCTGGAGTTATATGATCACGTTTTGCACCCTTCTGACAAGCAAAGTCAATAGGGAGATCAGATTCATTTAGCAATTGTGTTACTAACTTACCTGCAGTGATTCACTTAATAACTGTGGCAAAAAGGTTGGTAAAATGGGGCTAAACTCACTTAACAACTGTTTTGCTTACCAACAGAAATTTTGGACTCATCTGTGATTCTAAGACAAGGACTACCTGTACTGTGCATGACATTTTAAATGTAAATATATTTATATTATTGGCTCTTTGCTTTTTAATATTTTAAACTATATTTAGAGTAGATGCTTTATGTGATGCTATCTGTCTCTATATTTATTCATGTTAAACAGCACTAGGCAGATGCAGGCCAAATGTTCTGCACGCTCCATCTTTATATTCTGTAATTCAGGATTGTATTCCTCTGTTTTGAAGAAATAGTTTTAGAATTAGTACACAAGGCATACAATTTAGATAGGAGAGTAGAGAGTCTCTTGACTTTGATTTTTCTTTTATTCTCAAGAATATTAAGCATTGACCAGACAAATGGTAAATTATGTACAGAGGTGATAATTTAAGCATATCTACATACCATTATGCTATTCCCCTTCAGGTTAAGTAAGTTTTGCAGAATGCATTTTTGTTTGTTTCATTTTATTCCCACTGCATTCAATTTATTTTATATTTTCTTCTGACATATTTAATCTCTCTATATAAAAGCCAAATACCACTCACTCACCACGAAATCTCCAGAACTGTAAAGCCTTCAGACTTGATATTTGGCACTATGTTCCTTTTGGCTTCTAGGTGCTTGCTAAAAAAGGATTTTTTGAAATGATCAGCAGATCATTAGTATTTCTTATACAGTGTAATTAACATACTTTGATGCCAAGGAGTTAGGCATTCTACTCACCCTCCCCACCTGAAAAGAAATCTGTTCCAACTGCCAGTTGCCTCACATTCCATTTCCTCAGTTCAAACTGGCAGATGTTCCACTCCTTCACTCAGGAGCAGTCTGGGGCTCCTTACAGTACATCATTACCTCACCAAAATATCTACGCCTTCCACCTATGGAACTGTTTCCAAACTCAAGGCGGTGGAAGAGATATTTCTTTATGAGTTTCAATCACCGACCACCACTAATCCAACGGATTGTGAACAGAATTTTCCTTCATAGTGTCCCAGCCCCAAGTCACTTCCTACACTGACCTCCTCAGTTCAGACAAATCTGTTCCTTCTACTGTAACACCAGTTAAAGGGAAAAGAGGGAAAAACACAGGAAAAGATTTAGAGATACGATTAGAAAAACACAAGTAAGGTAAGCTGCAAAAATGTATCATCAAACACATCCCCAAGTTAATAGAGAGGCTGTAAAAAGTATGCATCTAATAACCCTACATTAATCAGACAGCTACAGCTAAATACAATAAAAAGATATCGCAAATCAGATCAATGCCTTGGACTAATAAGTATTTGTCTGGTTTTAAATATGAACCTCTGATTGATTACTCCAGGGAAAAAGTTGTTGATCTGGAACCTGGGTTACCCTGTGCCTCATGCCGTGTCCTGAAGTGGTAGGATGATACTCCCGAGATGTGCTGCAGTGGCGTTAAAGTGCAGCTCCCTTCCCTTGAGCTCTACCCTGAACCCTTACACAGCCTTCTCACCCACCAGCATCCAATAGCAGAGCACTTTCTTTCTGCTACCTGGAAGTACAACAGATGCTTCCAAATGACATCTTTTGGAGTCAGAAAGGTGAAGGAGGGAAATTTTATGCCAACATTCAAAGTGTAGGGGCAGGTGTACCACAGGATAAGGAGTATTATGGCGGGGCCTCAGCAGCAGCCTTCATTTCTCCAGATATACTTTGTTGGTAACGATGACAATGAGAGGGACATTTTATTTATTTATTAATTTA
>JAEANM010020585.1:0-12064 GCA_017656035.1 Myanophis thanlyinensis
CCCAGGTTTTTTTTTTCCTTCAGAAACGGGTCCAAGTGGCTCTTTATGTCTTAAAGGTTGCAGACCCCTGTTCTAGAGCGTTCCAGTTTATCATGTATACTATCAAGACAGCAGGAAATGAAATGCTCCCAAAGTACCAAATTAATAGTATATCAGCTAAACTTACAAATGGATGAATCAACAACTGCTAGCTAGATTGGTACATTAAGCACTCTACATGTAGTAGTTGATATCATCTCTTCCCAATTAGAAAATTATTTGTATAATTTTTAATTAATTTAATTGTATATTTGCAGCAATTATAAAGGAAATGCAAAATGATAATGTTATGATTTCCACACTTAATAAGCATCACTGTTAGAATCTTGTTCATTTTTCTTGCATATGTTCTTATTATATGCTGACAGAAACAGTTTTAGTAATGTACTCATGCAACACTGATTTTCAGCAATTTCTCTTCTCACTTGTCAGGAAAAGGATACAATGTTCTAATGTGGAACATGGGAACCTGCCTTATGCTGAGTCAATTGGCCTTTGTAGTTCAACATTTTTACACTGGCTGGCAGTGCACTCTGCAATTTCAGACAAGAATGTTTCCCAGTTTTCTTTGTGGAGGAAATTAATCCTGGCATCTTCTGTACACAAAAGGTTAAGAACTACCACTGAATTTCAGATCTTGCCTTGATCTTGGAAAACCTGTTATATATTTTATGTAGATTAGTGATTGCTGTATATCTGGTATAGATGATAGTCCCACAGGGGTATCTTTTCTGGTACTGTAGTTCTGGTTCTTGTTATCTATGATGCTCAGATACATTCATATGTTATGGTTGCCTATCTTTTTTTATAATGGGTAAATCAGGAATCTAGGTATTACCCTTCCAGCTATAGCTAAAATCTTGAAATCCTAAAATATTGTTTATTAAGCATAGTCTAGATCAGGGGTATCAACGTCAGATCTGGCCCGCAGGGTGCTTAGATCAGGACTGCAGGACCACCCTGGAAAAAATGAAGGAAAGGTGCCTCTGCCAGTGAAAAATGGAGCTTGGGAGGGCAGTGAGAGGCCTCCCTGAACCCAGTTTTTGCTTGCAGATGGCTGCAGGAGTATTATGGCCGAAAATGGAGCTTCAATGAGTGGCATCAAGAGTTTGTCATCCCTGGTCTAGATCAACTGCATCTTTAATATATAGGGACTTCAACAAGCTGACTGAGGAATTTTGGGAAATGATCTACTTAACATGGCTAAGATTGAAAAATACTGGCTTAGAAGATAAGGAGACATTTATTCATAAAGAAACAAGACCTGAAGAAAAATATTATGATAAAATATATTACCCTAAAAGCGTATTTTTATAAAGTTTTCTCTTGTATGTTGTGAACTTTATTCAAAAGCCAATGTTTTTTCTCTCACTCTGACAATTTAAGCAATCATACTTTTTTCACTTGAAACGCCCTTTTGAGTTTTAAAAAAGTTAATGAAGTCTAATTGGTTTGAATAAACTCTGTTTTATTTTGAAGTTTTGAGCAGTCCAAACAAAATGTCGCCATTGCGGCATAAATACAAAAAGTATTTAAAGCACATATTTAACAGCCAAAATTATAGTATGAAAAAATTAAAAGGAAAGTTTGTAGGAGTGGTAGAATGTCCGACTTTGTAAACAAGAGCTCTAGAAAAACCACTTTCACATATAGAGGGTATGTAAGCTTTCTGTACATAAAATAAAAACAAACCTGAAACTGGATTTCAGGTATTTATCAAAAGATAAATATTTAAATTCTAAAGTAGCAAACATATATAGGCACACATCATCAGTATTCTGCTAGATTGTAGAATTTATAAAACCCGATGAAAACAAAATAATCTCCAGATTACAGGCTGCAATTATATCATAGAGTTAAAAATGAGAGGTCACAATATCTTCCATCAGTTCTAAAATTATAGTGTTAGATAGGCATAAAACTACATTTCAATGATAAATTAATTTTTCATAGGTCCATTTTATGCTTTTTGAGAAAAAAGGAAAGCACTTGAAACTTACTAGGTATGAGTAAAGCAGATCGCTAAGTACTTCACATGAAATCTCAAACTTTTTTGTTCTATGGGGGACTAATAACCCTTTTTTGACATAAAATTTTAGATTGAAAACCAGCCTACTGAAAATGGTACACTAGCAGTTTTATCATTTAAAGTGTCAAATTTGAGTCAAAGATTTGTGTATGCTTAAGAAAACATTGCTTATAATAAAATAATGCTATATATGAAAGTTATTCCTTGATTTAATGGAATTTTATGGAGTAATAAAAATCTGGCAAGTGCAAATTTTATTACAGAATTTACTATGGCTTGTTTCTATGCTACACAGTAATGGATGAGTATACACATCCATACAGGTACACTTCTAGCACTGGCATTACTGTAGCGCCACCTTCTGGTTAAATTTGTTTTATTAATAGAATTGTATTTATGGTATCTACCAAAGCCAAAAATCAGATGTCTAGTAGAATGAGCTCATTTATAGATCAGAAAAATGTATGCCTTTTAATACACTTTGTCAGCACCTTTAAAGGTGCCAACAGACACCTTCTGATTTTTTTAAATTTAGTGTTTGTGTCTGTATTGTCATTTTTCAGAATAATACAACAAAATTCCAAAGTATATTGTGCACATGGAAAAATCCTCATTTTTGAAGTTTTAAAACCATTATTTCATTCAAAAAGATATACAGAAATACAACCACACAACTGAGCATTAAATTATCTTCACATTATGTAATTATTTAACCAAATTTTATAAAGCTGGAACAAAATGGGCAATTCTATCAGTTTATCTTATAAATTCAAAGCTGGATGCAAAGATCAAAAATCTGTAAGACTAGTACATAGAAAATGTATAGTCTTTTCTTCAAATTTTCGTCAAAAAATGTGGAATAATCCACTAATATTGTTATTTTTTTATTTCAACCCAAGAATGGGCACTGCGTATCAATATTCCTTTGGTAGGAGCATGACATCTAGGGAGCTTTCTTCAAGTATTCCATGAGATTGCTACTGCTGTTTTTTTTAATCTCATCTGAGGCCCCTAATCTGAATTCAGGCTGAAGTTAGGATATCTTATTAAGGCAACTAAAAGTCATCAACATTAAACTTGGATTAAAGGAGTTTTTGTCAATCTGAGCAACTTTTAAGATGTAAGGATTTGACTGCTCAGTTCTCCAACCAGCATGTTGGCTTGGGAATTCTGGGAGTTGAAGTTCATGCATCTTAAAACTGTAGAAGCTGAGAAACACTGGACTAAAGTAAACAAGTATCTTATGTATTCATGTTTAGCATGTAATGCACTAATAAAAAGACTATAAAGAACAGGGATGTAAAAAGAAAAAGGTTATAATTATCAGTAGGTTGCCTTCTTAAATTAAATATATATTTTTTCTAGGATTCTGTAGTCATTGCCTTAAGAAGTAAGGAAACAATGAAGATGTTTAAGGAATTGCTGACATGTAGGCCAACACACACAATCACACACACAAAAATATAACTATTTCTCCTTTAAACCTAGATATTCCACCGCTTATGTCATCACATATATGAATGGCAGTGACAGTAAAAATGCTGAGGATGAATTTGTTCACTTCATCATATCCCTAATTCTTAATATATCTATCATAATCAAATGCATTTTTCTGAAGGCAGATTATAAAAATTTTACCAAAAGAAGTTTATATAACAATGTTTCAAATTGTGCTCAAATCAGTATGTTAGCTAAAAGATTTTATTCATCTGGCAGTCATGTATCTAAAGAAACTGCATGATCAGGAGGCTACATGATCATGTACTAAGTTGGATCTATTTTATAATGAACAATAGAAATGTGGATTCATAAAGCTGGCGTGTTAGAACAGATTATGACTTGAAATATTCATTTTTAAAGACTTTGTCAGATTAGAATTAGTAAGTAATCATGACTTTACCTACATTTAAGCTTGACCCAAAGTGATTCATTATCTTTGGATGATTGTTGCTGGAATGCTATCATTTGGAGTTGTGATTGCACAATGGGGTGGGGTGGAGGGCTTGGTTATCTGAATCTACCTGAGTGTAGAAATAGAAATACATGGTCAGTTTTTCTAAAAATGTCTTCATAACAAAGTAATATTACTCAAGTTTATCATTTAAGCAAGCATTTGTAGCCTATTGTTTACTACCAATAAGATCTTTGTCAGTAATATTTACAAACAAGAAATTTGTTCAGATGAAAATTTGTTGGGGAATCTGTTCCTTTCACGATAGTTTTCTTCATTCTTCTTCAACTAATGGTTGTATCTGTTATGTTTATTAATACAGGTAGTCCTCAACTTATGACCATTCATTTAATGATGGTTTGAAGTTACAACAGTGCTGAAAAAAATGGCTGTGTCCTTGAAATTACAACATCACATCATACCTGATCATGTGATCACAATTTGAATGGTTGGTAACAGGCTCACATTTACAACAGAAGCAGCATCCTACAGTCATGTGATCATGATCTGCAGCCCTCCTAGCAAACTTCCAGTAAGTAAATCAATGGGAAAAGCCAGATTTGCTTAATGACTGCATTGCTTAGCAACCAAAATTTAATCCCTAAATATGGTCGTAAATCAAGGACTACATGTAAAAGATCAGTCTCATTAAAGAAAATTGCTTCCTGCTAAAAAGATCCAGCAGAATTATTAGTAACAAGAGGTACATTTTAATACAACCATCAAACTAAATATTGTAAGTCTATAGGAAAAATATCTGCTAAGGAATAGCAGGGAAAAACTATTTTGACAGTTGGCTATATTCTCAGTATCCCTGCATTATTTTAAAGTAGCCAACAATAAAATTATTTTTGAACAGTTTATAGAAATAAATTTTAAGTCTTCCTCATGCCCCCATGTTTAACTTCTTTGTATTATACAGTAACAAAATATATACAATAAAGGGAACTAACCATGATTTATGCCAGTTGCCATAAATAAACTTTAAGCTATAATTCTATTTAGAAGCAACTAACTTAGAAATAAATCTTTCTACATTCTTTGTAATTTCTGAATTGGCAAGAGTAGGATTGCACCATTACAATTATTTAATTTTCTTTAATAAAAAAATCAAATGCACGAATGATACACATTTTTAGAATATTGCCTTTGAACTAAATACCCGCAAATGAACTCACAAGCTTGTTTCCTGGTATCACTAGCTAAATTTGCAAATAAAAAAAAATTCAATTAGAAAACAGTAATTGATAGGCAGAATATTTGCTTGGAACAGCAGGGCTATAGTTAAAAACTGAATGTAGGATTTTTGTATTAATTATATAACACTAAAATAGGTTACTTGTAATACTGTGAATAGTGTTTGTTAAAGACAACATAGTTACTATGTGTTAGTGAAAACCAACTTTTAAATTATAGCAAATAATATTGTGTAAATTTTGAAATAAATTTTAAGGACTATACTTGCTGAGGAAAAAAAAAGAATAAATTCAGTTTTCAATTTCTGCACAATGTACCAGAAATTAAACAAACAATAAAATACAAGGGAATTATTGAATGCAGAGTATTATTATTTCTTTAGTTAATTCTATTAGCATTTGATTTTGATTATGTTCTTGAAGTATAGTAAAGTTTGGCATATAGTTGATGCAGATTTCAGTTATGGTGAAGTAACTCTTTTAAGAATTAAGTTTGCTGAAGTCTGACATAACGCTGAATTAGTAAGTCATTTGCCACTCTTCAAGGGTTGGTTGATTCTTGGTTCAAAACAATACAATCTAGAAATACTTTTAAGTCCCACTGGGATTCATCACCAGATTCATACAGGAGAACAGAAGTAAATCTTATGTAGATCTTAACATTCTTCTATTTGTACAGCAAAAAATTAAAATAAGTAGGTTATTGAAATATGCACGTATGGTACACTGAACCCCAGGGTTAGATGTTAAAATTATTCAAATTTTGTTCTTCCTGCCATGTCCCCATTTATACATGTTTTTAGAGGAATGTAGGAATTTACATTTCCTTCTGAGACCCACTGAGGTAGTAAAATGGGAAGCTTAATGTAAATCTTCACCTTTCATTTTATTTCAAATGCAAAATGGACTTTCAGATACGAGCACAAATCTGCTTTATGCTGACATAGCTTTCAAACTGCTGTAGAAGAACATTCTCTACAACCAGTAATGGATTTATACCTTGCACTAAAACATGTTACTACTTCCTTGTTCATATCAAGCTCTTGCTGCATAGAAGTAAAAAAGTTAACATGGTAAGAGGAAATTGCAACTGAAGTATGACATATTAAATGCAGTCTTTAAGAACTTGCAAGAGATACCATATGACAAGCCAGCAGAAGTGTAAATGATTGCCTATCAATAGTCTTCCACTTTGTCCATATCTGCATATAGTTGATATATGGGTGATATACCTGGATGATATATATAGATATATATATATGTATAGATGTTGTCTATCGTTCAGAATGTTTATGGTCCATTGCAAACTTTTGGTCTTTCATTTCCCTAAAGTCAGATAGTAGTGCTGCTGTCTATTGAGCAAGTAGACTACCACTTCATAGGTAGTCATCATTATAGCCGTGTTCGGTATTTGTCTTATCAAATGTGTGGCTAGGCCACGATAGAAAGAACTATAGCCTTCTTCTTGCATAAGCAATGACAGGGTCTGGAAAAAAGATCGGTATTTTGTTCCTTCTTCTCGTAGTCTTGTTCGTACAACCTCTGCATTAAAGAAAAAGGAGAAAGTCTCATATTTGATACTGTATTTTATATAAAAATCTAAATTTCTAAGCAATATTCATAAGCAATCACTATGCAAAGATCACGGAAACAAATTTCATTTCTGTTTGAGTCAATCCACATTCAACAACCTTTAGCTTCATGGACATTAGTATGTTTTAAATTAGTTAATACTGCTATCTCTCAAGGAGCAAAGCATATAAAGTAATGGCCAATAGACTGTAAATTTGATCCATCAAGTCCAAAATAATTAAAACCATTTACCACCTTTCTTACATTGGTTGACAGCAATATAGTATTTCTTTCCTTTATCCAATTACAATAGGGATCAACATATTTTCATCAGATTGTGGGCCATATTCTAGTAGTTATGTTAAAGGCCTTGAATAACTTGCAATTAAAATAAATCAAGAGTATGTCAAGTAATAGCTTTAACTATTCTGCTCAGGCTACCTGATTATCTCTAGTCCTCCTTCAAATGTCTTCTTAAAGAGATCATTCTCCAGCTACCTCTCTTTGAAATGGTCTTCCCAAGAAATAAAACCTGTTACTTTCACTGTCTTTTTCAGAACCAGGTAAATATATTCTTGTCCTGGCCATATATATTTGATTATCTGCGCTACATTGGAATAATGAGTTTTAACTGTGTTAAAGGTATATATCTTGTATGATTTATTAATTGTATTTTGTTTTTTGTTTACAATGTTTTAGAAATGTCAGTGGTGAATATTTTTATTAAGTACGTCTGGCTAGCATTTTCATCAGTTTTCTGAAAAATGCATGTTCTTAAAGAAAACAAATATAGTCATCATTTAATCCAAATAACTTTAACATAGTCTATGATTTATTGTAATATATGGACTATGATGCTAACTTATTTTGTTCACCATTTTTCTAAGCAAATGATCCTTACCATGTGGATAGGCTATAGATGTAGCACAGGTTTTGGAAGTGGCTGCAGCTGCCATCATACTAACAAAATCAGATGCTTTTTTAACAGGCTCATCCTCCTTATTATCCATCCCAGAAGCAGAATTACATCCCAAGATTTTTTGTTTAATATTCTCATAAATAACAAAATGAATAACAGTCTCTGATATGCCTGCGTAAGAGGCAGACATCCCTCGGTAAAAACCTTTAATTCCATCTGACCGATAAACTTTGCGTACACATTCAAAAGCATTCATCCGTCTTTCTCCACGATTCCTAAAATAGAAAACAAAAACAAAAATAACTTTGAAATCTGAAGTTTATAACATTCTACCAAGAATCAGCATGGCATACTCCATTCAGCATGGCATACTCCATTCAGCAAAGTGGCCCAAAGCTTGCAAAGTGCTCACATTTGCATATTGTTTAATGCAATCATTTATATATTATCAATGATAAAAAAAAAGATACAGCCTTTCACCTACATACAAATTGCCAGACTATATTAACCCTGATTAAATTTCAACAAGAACTATATGCCTCAATGTCTCTGAAGGCACAGAACTATTGTTTACTGGTAGTCCTTAACTTATGACCACAATGGAACCTGCCCACAATGTTGTAAAATGGGTTGGTCATGTAACTGATCTGATTTTATGCCTTTTCTGCAACAGACATTAAGTGAATGCTGTGGTCAAACTATTTCAAACCAAATGTTTGTTATGGGTACAATTTTTCAAAAACCTGTAAGTGCTAATTCTCAGCAAAACTTTTGTAAAATTCAATCCTGTGACCACTGGACACTGCAAACAGATGTAAATGCAGATAGGCTGCCAAGTGCCCAAAGTTCAGTCATACTCACATAGATTTTTATATTCTCTAATAGACACATGATCAAGATTAGCATTTCAACCTTAATTCTCTATGTCTGGATGATCAGTTAAATATGTAAGGAATGCTCTTTATTCATCAAATTGCCAGTGTTATAACCAAAAACCTTATGACTGATGCATTTGGATCAAAATTCTTTCATTTAAAAGCCCTTCTTAAAAGTCAGTTTTTTATTTGTGTGCCTATAAGTCAATCTTAGCTCCTAGTGATTGCTTGAATTAGTCCTTGAAGTTTTTGTAGCTGTATGTTTGGAACTGAGACATAGAGGGACTGATGTAACTTCACATAGCCGCTTTAATGTCTAAGGCAAAACATCAAGCAGAAAAGTTGCTATTTCTGAAATTTCTTTGAATTGCAGGCTTAAGATTACTGCTCTCAATATTTTTTCTAGGCCATTTAGACTGTTAAGAAGCCATTATAACATGCATTATTGATAGGTTCTATGTTCCAAATAATTGACAATGCACAATTTGCCTCAGGTTTCTTGCTAAGTCATGTTCCATAGAATCACAGAATAAAAAAGTAAGAACTTAGAATCACCTACAACAGCTTTTCTAGATCTAAAAAAGTTATGTTTCTCTTTAAAAAAATTAAAACATATCTTAACTCATAGAGCTGATATTTCTAGTCCATGTAGTAAAGGTCCGATGATACCTAGTTACATTTTATAGCCTCAGGTATATATTGTAGAGTGTACATGCTAGAATCTCTCTAAAATAGATATAATCTAAGGTAAATACTGAAAACAAATGTTTTTAGGCACCTGTGGTTTTGAAAAACTGAAGTAAAAAAGATGTATCAATTGTCAGCAAGTAAGCAGGTTCATTCAGTCTTAGGACAGTAGTTAATGATGGAACTTTATTGGTTCCTTAAATTAACTTTTTATAATGTAACTTTTCACCAATTTTATACATACCGATCTACCTATATTTTCAAAAGATCATTAGAGATTTTACCTTGCATCAAGTTGTAATCGTGTCTTTACTAACCAAATTGGATTAGTTACTGTGATTGCAGTAAAACCTAAAGAAACAGTTTAAAAAATAAATTATTTTTTCTAACATCATGGCAACAACAGACTAAACTACAACACACAAAGCAAGAAGATATAAACTTGTAACCACTTGTACTATGTTTATTGTAAAAATTCAGAAATAATTATCTGCCAACATTTTATTACTAAAAGTCCACAAGGCCAAAAATACTCGGCATGATCCTTCAAAATTACATTTGTTATTCAAAAATTATTAACCATAGGTACATATAAAATTCAGTTTGTACCATTCTATTCATATAAATTTTGTTTGGCACCTGTCCTTCAGTTTGAAACAAGGCCAACTAAATCTAAATATAATCCATAAAAGTAGATTACAAATAACATTAAACCACATCAATAAATTATTCTCTGTGAATTTACTGTATACGTTGAAAATTCAAAGAACATAAAAATAGGCTAACTAAACAACAGTCAGACACCTTCCTCTATATAAATACTTGAAATATTTGATTAAAATAGAAGTTGGATATCATACAATTTATGCCACCGACTACTACTTAACATTCAAAGTGGGCCACAGAAATTCTCATACCCAGAAAAACAAATTATTAAAGGAATGTAAATATTTGTATACTGTGATCTATTAAGCAGGCAAGATAACAACTATTCAAAGTTCCAATAAGATTATATTGCTGAGACTACTAGATAAAAGTTTATCTCACCCACTGCAGAATCACAAAACACGGAAAGCAGAAGGCTGAAAGGGCAGTTTTTAATAGCTGTTCAGTTACAAGATTAATATAAAATGCAACATTTGTAAGATAACACAAAATGGACAATAAATTTTACTAGATTCTGACCATCCAGTTATTATTCTATTGGAAAGAAATGCACTATTCTTGCTACCACAAATCCTACTTTTTTCCTAAGAAAAAAGTTATAAAGATCTTAGAATCAGTATTCAGGTCATCTTTTTCAAGATGTTCTGCACATTCCAAACCCGACAATGTAGAAACTTGATTTGCTAATATGGAGAGCTTCTAGATAATTTGTACAGTTGTTCACAGCATAAAAAATATACTTAAACAGCACAATCCTATATATGTCTATTCAGAAGGAAGCCCCATTCAATGGTGTTAGTATTATTTATAAAATTACAGCCTTAAAAAGTATAAAATGATCCAACAATTTTGAAATTAATCCATCTTTTTTTAAAAAAAAATTAATTTCATGGTTTTTGAGTGCAAACATTTTAATTACTTTCATATAAAATTATATTAAAATACTTCAAATAAATCAGTAACATTGTCATAATTTTAAAAATGTTTATTATTTCACCTCTTTCATGAGTCTTTCCTTTAAAAACTTTGAAGCTCTACTGCACTTTTTATTCCCATTTGAGTTCTAAATTGACTTGGGTTTTCCATACAACAAACAAAATTATTTTCTTGCTATTATGTTTAACCATTAGATTCTCATTGTACAATAATTACTTCTGTCTTCAGATATACAACATAAAACAGTGTAATATATTTTAAGCTTAAACTTTATTTCATAATAAAAAGATATTATCTGAAGCTATGCCTACTTAATGTTAAATTTCTTTTGGTCCTTAGTAAATTATTCTCTCTACTTGGATGTCTTCAATATGGACATATAAGGTGCACTCTTTTTCTTTTACTGAATGAAATGGTTGGGTTTCTGTATTTTAAAAATGGCTTTACATAGTCAATTTATATTCCAAATATGTTCAGAAAAAGATTTTAAATCATTTAAAAATAACAAATATATGTAGAATTACAGTTTTAATTTATGATTTTAGACTAAATTCCTATAAAGACTAGGAAAAAGGCTGCCAGGTTCTGATACTTCTGAGCAGATATGCATAGGACTGTACTGTGAACTTATTTAATTCTGAAAGCTACGGGCTGAAAACTTTGACTACGGCAAACAGCAAGTACACATCAAAAGATTTTTAGAGGAAAAATATCCTATGTTTCAATTAAAACATCTCAAGATCCCAGGAATAATTTGTGCTGACTTTCTTTGTGAAATAAACTAAATTAATAAACCAATATGAACACAAGTAATGCTAAACTCTGTTTTTAAAAGGGAAAAAAGAGGCTCTGATCAATGAATTCAATTAACTGCAATGTTATTAGGTGCAGTTGTGAATAACCACTTCAAAATTTACAGATAAATTTTCTGTGTAAATTCTGCAGATTATCAAAAAAGAGACCTTACTAAACTAATTAGGTTAATTTTATAGCAGTTAATTAAAAGGCTTTCCACCTCTCCCCAAACTGAATGAAAGAAACAGCTGAGTGAACAACATATGCAATTGGAGTTCAGAAATAAAGATTTCCCTTAGGCTGTTTCTTTAAGAGTGGTTACAAACCCAAACTCTGGTTCTTACGCTACACGCTGCAAGAGATGCTCAGTTCAGTACTCACGAGGTTTAAGTTAGTCCA
>JAEANM010020586.1:0-12063 GCA_017656035.1 Myanophis thanlyinensis
CTATTCTGGCCCAGCCCCTCTGTCAAATTTTAGAAACCATTGTGGCCCATGAGTCAAAAAGTTTGCCCACCCCTGGCATAGTCCTACAAATTAGGCAGCTAGTAAGATGTAGACCAGTTGGCCTGATACAATGGTCCAGCATGCTTTAATAATGATTCAGAATAAGCACTCCAGCTTGTAGAAATTGGAGAAATTCCACATACGTGCTTTTCAATAAAGGAACTTTGGCTTTTTTTCAAAATACTTTGTGAATATATATAAAAGGGGGGTCTTTAGTGGTTCTGTGTTTTCTACAAGCAATGTACTTTTTGCACCTGGACTCTTCTAGTAGTATCCTACAAACTTTTCCTCGAGTTAAACTTTCCATCCAGTCATAGCTCTGTTAATTATTTACAAACCTTAAAACCATGTCCAGCCTTCCCCAACCTGGTCCCACTAAATGTGTTCTGACTGGAACTTTGGGAGTGACTTTATGGCATACCTGAAAGCAGATGCATTTTCCCCCCTCTGCCTCTTTCTTTAAAATGCCCTAGCCTTTTTTACTTTAAATCTGCATTTTGGTCTTGTAAGGACGGGTAATTCTAGCACAGTTCTTTTTATAACATGGCCTGAAAGAATGCTTTATCTTTCATGTTCTTCCCACTGGTTCTGTTGGTTATTTTGTGCCTTCTTCAGAAATTAATTCATGAATGTGTGTCAGGTATGAACAACTAGACCAGACATGGGCAAACTACGGCCTGCGGGCCACATGCAGCCCATTGGGCTTTTTAATCCGGCCCGCTGAACTAGTTACTAGTTCGATTTTGAAAAATAATCCCTCTCTTGCACCTCATCCTTTTGGGGAGACCGTCCGGGGGTGGCCGAAGGAAGGAAAGGTGGGATCCATTTGAGACTTTTTTTGCCGGGGGGGGGGATGAGAAAAGGGTAGGTGGCTGGGTGTTTTGCTGCCTGTTAAAGGCCAAATCTTTTCACGTAATGGTTTTTACATCCAATTTATATTAGTTCACACAAACACACCATTCTCCTATTCTGGCCTGGCCCCTCTGTCAAATTTTAGAAACCATTGTGGCCCGCCAGTCAAAAAGTTTGCCCACCCCTGAACTAGACCCACACATGTAGAGTGCAAACTAGCTACTTTACTGTTCTATGCCTATTTCACATGAATCTATGCCTATTTCATAAGAATTCACTGGCCTTTGACAAGACACAGCCTGTTTTTTGGTAAGAGAAAAATGTGGGGTAGACAGCATCACCACCAGATGGATTTGCAAGTGGTTGACAAGATTCACTCAATGGGTAGTCCCCAGTGGAACCATATCTAAATGGAGGGAAGCATCGAACTTAGAATTAAGGAGAAATTTTCTGTCTGGAAGAATAATCAGTAGAATAGCTTGCCTCCAGAAGTGGTGGTGCTCCATCACTGGAGGTTTTCAAGAAGAGATTGGATAACCATTTGTCCAGCGTGGTATAGAGCAGGCGTCCCCAACCCCCAGTCCATGGCCCAGTAGCCAGCGGCACAAGCAGCAGGTGAGTGCATAGCTCCATTTGAGCACACAAAACCATCCCCTCCCTTCCTCGCTGTGGCCACCCGCTGTTGCTGCTACAATCTACAGAGTCGGAAAGTTTGGGGAATGCTGCTCAACGACAGAGAAAATGGGTTTTTAAAAAATGTACTTCAAAAATACCAGCAAACGTTCTGAAAGATGAGAGGACAGAATTATGCATTCCTTGGTGAATTTGAAATCCACCAAGTAGAACCTTGTTTGCACATTTTTGCCTCCAATTATCTACAATAAAGTTAGCCTGCTTC
Organism: Myanophis thanlyinensis; assembly: GCA_017656035.1. Classification (NCBI taxonomy): domain Eukaryota; kingdom Metazoa; phylum Chordata; class Lepidosauria; order Squamata; family Homalopsidae; genus Myanophis; species Myanophis thanlyinensis. Next base: position 1,811 of record JAEANM010020586.1, read on the forward strand.
CCACAATTGTATAAAATCTTTTAGCTCAATTCTTGATCAGTTTTGATATCAAAATTATCAAAGCTCAATATCAATAACTTTTGAACTGGCTAATAAGGCTGATATCAAAGATTGAGAAAAGTTCAATTTGACCAGATTGCTTTTTGTTTTGGTATAGTTACTAAAAAACAAGGGGCCAGACTCTGTAATTTTGAGTCCAATGTGGCACAATGTTTAATAACAGAAATTCTGCTAGCTGCAAATTTGTAGAAACTGCAAAAAATTCAAATGCAGGAATCTAATCTGACGTAAAATATCCAACAGTAACAACGTACTTCAGGGCTCATATTATGGAGAGTAACCAGCAGGTTTGTGGGCACCAAGGAGGGTAGGCGTTTCACTGCAGGGAGGCACTAAGGCAGGGTCTCTGACTCAGTTTCATTAAGGGACACATCAGGATTGAGTTTGACCTCGGGGGGCCGGGCAGGCGTAGGCAGCTCTACGTCATTCGTGTTGGGGATGGGTCCCGAGTGCTCTGCTAGTGAAAATGGGTTCCCGAGCTATGTTTTCTGCTGAGTCAGCCTCCTGTATCCTCCTGTCAGTGAAAACGAAGATGGGGGGGATGTGCATCTCCCCAGCTTCATTTTTGCTGGCAGGCACCTTAGGCCAGTCCGTTTCTGTTTCCAGGGTGGCCCTTGGGCCCGATCTAAGTACCCTACAGGCCAGATGTGGCCTGCGGGTCTTGAGTTTGACAACCCTGGCCTAGGGAGTGCAGTTGTTGAAAAAAAAATGGGTGTGACTTGCACTTCATGCCAACTTCCCCAATGACTTCGCTTGTGAGTGGGCGGCAGGGAAGACAACACCAGAAATGACAGTGTTGTTGTGTTTTCCACAAGGTCAGAATCACAAGCTGGGCACTCAGACCACAATCCTAAGAAGACCCGGGGGTGCTGCAGTGAAGAAAACTCCAAGGACCACCATAAATCCCTCTAGCTCAGTGCTCCTGCGACTTTGAACCGTTGCTGAAGGAGTGACTATAACTCAAGGACTTACCTGTACAGTTAAAGTTGGAGTGCAAACATTCTGCCCATATTTGGACAATACTTGAGCATTAGCCAAACGAACATGAGCTTTTATGCCTCTTGTCATTTAAACCAGCGGTCCCCAACCTTTCCTGCTCTGCGGAGTAGCATTGGCATGGGGAGATGCTTGCTTACACAAATGAAGCTTCACGTACTCACTCACTCTGGGTGGCTCCGTTCTGGTTGGAGGGTTGGAGACCCCTGCCCTAGTGGTTAGCTATAATGTCTTCATTTTGATTTCTAGTCACTAGATCACTTCCACAATTAGCACAGTTATTAGTAGTCTGATTCAATGGAGATTGGAGTCCTTTCAGTTAGGATCTGGACTTGAACCTATATCAGCATTGGTTGCCCTTTTGTATGACCTCCAGCTGGAGAAGAATGGGGACTAGTGCATCCCGGTAGCCTTTGATGTGATTGGCCATAGCCTACTTCTGGATAGGCTCTGTGCCTTGGGAATAAGTGGGACTGTGTTGTGGCTGGTTTTCTCCCTGTGGAACTGATTCCCAGTCACAAGTAAGAACCATAGGAGTTGGCTCCTACTACTTGGAGTTCTGCAGGGTTTGGTAAGCTCTGTTTGAAGAATGATCTTACAAGAAGGGGTTGGGTGAGATCATCTGTCCCCATGGGGTGAGATTGTGCATCTTTGTCTCAAACTAAACAATGCTGCTCATGTCTGGGGGCTGTGGGAGTCTGGATGGGGGAACCCCATGCTTCAGCAGAATCCTGGCAATATGGAGTCGTTTTGGGTTTTGTAGGCTTCCAGATTTTGGAGTTTATCATCTTTGGTGTTGGATGGGGCTTGCATTGTCCTAAATAGACCATGTGCTCAATCTGGAGCACCTCCTAGATTTGCAACTCCAGAACGGCCCATTTATACCTTTGCTTCATGAGCTGCATTAGTTGCCAGTTTCCTTCCAGAGTCGATCCAAGGCACTGTTTTGACCTTTAAAGTCCTACTTACATGGCATGGGGCCGAATTACTTGAAGGCCCATCTCTCCTTGTTACACCTGCCCATCCCCTCTGGTCAGGTAGAGGTACGTGTCTGCTAGCATCATCCCCCCCCCCCCTTTCCAGGTGAGATTAGCCTGACTATAGATTTTCTGGAAATCTCTTAAAACTTAGTCCTGTCAGCAGAATTGGGGATCCATGAAACAGGGAGCCAGCAAAATAGTTACGTTATATACAAAACCTTACACATACTTTCCTGTGATTTTATTTGTATTTGTTTCTTTAATGGTTTTTAAGGCTTTGTTTAAACTGAATGCTACTCAGCGTCAGCAATGGCTAGTTATCTAAACTTACTAAATAAATAACACAGTTTTCCCACACTGGAATACTGATTGTTCCATGCTAAAAAAGCCAGTAGGTCTGAGTATATGGAGGTGTGTGTGCGTGTTTCATTTCTCCCCCACAAGTCCTTAAACATCGCATCACATTCTGTGCTTTAGAGGAATGAATTCTTAGACAGCTTGAAGTTTTAGATGGCTCTCACCCTGACAGCATCTCTTACCTGTTAGTGACATAGTACTGGAGCCATACTGGATACATGTTGAATTGAGGCCATTTAGAAAAGGAGGGGGGCAAAATTCTTCACATTCAAATTTTAGAAGGCTAAATAGCCCCCCCCCCCCCCAATTACATTGCAGTTGGAAAGAATTTGGTGCAGATCTTTAAAATAGAGCAGAAGTTAGACAGCAAGCACTGTTGCCAAGAGAAGGTTGTGAAATTGGAAACCGCGAAGACCTGGCTAGACGTTCATCCACTAGGGATCCCTTTGTGATGGCTGAAAGCATCCCAGCTGAGAAGTTGCCTAAGAGAGGAGCAGTAATGAGATCAAGCAGCTAATATGACTGCTTGTAGCTGGAGCATTTACATTTCAGAATTAATTTCCTGGATATAAAGTTGCAGTTTTCAATAGGAAAATCATATTCACTGTATAACTCACTTTATAACTGTCAAAATATAATGCTCATGAAATAATTAAAGGAAACTAAGATAAAATCCAGAAAAAAATGCTTTGCATGTGATTTTTGAACATGCTTACATCTGGAAGCCAAAATATGTGCATTCATAGAAGAATATCACAATATTGACTTGAGCCTCTTAAGCTCTGTTGCTAATTACCCAGCTTATGCAATTCAATAATAGGTGGTTAACAGATCTTAACATTTTTGAAGTTTGTCCATTGTGGTGTGTGTGTGTGTGTGTGTACAGTCTTTCTCTGTTAGAACAATAATAAGAATATTGGGATTTTTGACTGAATATTTTCAAAATAAATTCCAAACAGTATTGGCGTATAGGAGATAGATGAGATCTAAGAACAGCATTCCTGGACCTCTGCAATATCACTGTTTTAGTGTAGCACTCATTCCATTTGCAACCCATTTTGTAAGAAGGAAGAACCTGATGGAACCTGTTTAAAAACTTGTGTATTTTTTTTAATGATCTGTCAAATAGACATTGAATGTAATCTAGACCTGGATGGTCCGAGATGCTCCATCTCCACAGAGGATCTATTCTAAAGGCCTATTTTTAACTCACATTATCATTCCTTTATCCAACAATTTAGTAATTATATCCATTTTTGTATAATGATTAGAAACTGTAAGTAGTTTCTGTGAAGAACAGAAAATTGGATTAATGCTTAAACAAAAGAAAACACTCAGGGTGAAAACTTGTTTGAATTGCCACAATTTTGCCAACCATTAGAAGCAACAGAGCATGAAAAAATTCACCTGACATTTCATTTTGCTGTGCTGCCTTCTAATTCTGCTGCAGCCACTTTTAACTTAAAGCCATTGGAGCCCTGGCCTAGATTTATCTTGTGCCCACCCACGAACCTACTCAAGATGGTAGCTTAGCATGAGTGATAATAATTTTGTATTGGAATGGATGTTGGTATTTATATTACGCTGGTATGCAAGTCACAGTTTAAACTAATGTTGTTTTTACCAATACCACATGTATAATAAACATAATGAATGAATGTTAGGCCCTCATTGAACAAAATGTTCATCTTATATCTGACAGCATAAATTTAAGGTCTGGTTGGTATAATTGTGAATGAATTACAATCCAAATATGGTACCGGGAAATGTAAAAGATATACCTGCAGCAAACAACACCTATGACATTATCCATTGTGGAAAACAGGGTGGATCATGATTTAAATCACTAGTAAAAAGGATTGATTTAAATCAACTCGATTTAAATCATAATTTTTAAAGAGCAACTGTCATCTCTGGCCTGCTGTTGACTCAACGACAGTCCCAGTATTGCAGAATATACAGTCTCCTGCTACATCACTAAGCTCCGTTTTATGCTGAATAAATTAAATCATTAATGTATCTTAGATAGATTTTTTATTCCAAAAGCATTTTATTAAAATAAGTTTGATTTTAAAAAAATATGATTTAAATTTTTAAAAATCCTATTTTTTAAAAAAAACATTGATTTTTATTCACCCTGATAGAAAACCATATTGCGGGGATGTCAGGTTTTGAACTTTGAATTTTGAAAAAAACAAAAACAAAAACAGAACTGTTTTCCCCCCCTCTAGATTCTGTGTGGCAGCCTGTGGAAAGCCGCTCCAGAAGCATCTTGAAATTCCAGAATACATCTTTTCTTACAAATCGCACTGGGTCTACAGGAGAGCTTGTCCAAATGAGCAAGACATCACAGCAGAACACAGCTGCAGAAACCAATGGAGTAAGTGTCATCTATACCCAAGCACACACCAGTGGGTTGCAACAAGTTCCTCAGCTGGTGCCCGTTAGTCCTGGAGGTGGGGGCAAAGCTACACCTCCTAGCAAGCAGGGCAAAAAGAATTCCCTTGTCGATAGGAACAGTGATGAATACCGCCAGCGCAGGGAACGTAATAACATGGCGGTGAAGAAGAGCCGCTTGAAAAGCAAGCAGAAAGCCCAGGACACCCTCCAGAGGGTCAACCAGCTGAAAGAAGAAAATGAACGATTGGAAGCCAAAATCAAACTCCTGACGAAGGAGCTGAGCGTACTGAAAGATTTGTTTCTCGAACACGCTCACAACTTCACAGACAGTGCGCAGCCTCTGGGCACAGAAAACTCTGCAGCACATTCAGATGGATCCGGACAGTAGATAAACTATAGTGTGGACTTCCCTTTACCAGGTGGATAATAGAATGGAGACTAAATCTGCTCTAAACTTTGTATCATCTCTCATTTTTGACATCATTTTTTTAGTAGACTTATCCCTCTGTTTGATGCCAGGAAATTGAACGTTTATGTTAAGTATTTGGTTTAAATTAAGTGTTAATGTATTTTCTTGTGGGTTTCTTTTTTATAAATGAAAGGAATAGGGAAACACCTTCAAATTATTGTCACTAAAATTAGGACTGCATCATTTATTAAATTATTTAAATCTTTTCTGGGCATGATGACTGGGCAATACTTTTTTCAAAATAAATTGTTTTTAAGGTAAGAATGTACAGACATTCTTCTCAGTCTCCAGTTTATCTTGCCCACGAAGAGGTGCCTCTTTCAAAGTGATTTCCGCAAGGCAAGTGTGTATCAAAGAAAGGGTGAACACAATCCTCAGATATTCATGTGCACATTTACATACTTTACCAAATTATCTTTATGAAATGGTTGAAAGCCTTAAATTGGTTGTTCGGTTGACAGCTTTTTTTTCCCCAGCAGGGTAACAATGAAATATCCATATGCTGAAGAGTTGATTAAGCTTTAAAAATTTCCTTTTTCCACTTATTTTGGTAGTGCATGACTTTATTTTGTAATATAGGTTGGGGTTTTCAAATAGCCCAAATACTTGCTGTGTACAACTCCTGTAGTTGAAGTTTGCTCAGTAGTGGTGTCTACAAATTGTTTAGTTAAGGGAAAGGCAGGAAGGCTGGTTAACATACGAGGCTTGTGGTCTCTTCTCCAAGCCTTACCTTATCTGTGGTCTGAAAATGGGTCTGAAGATGGGAACATCTTCCACCTCCATCCCTGTGAGTAAATGGAATTGGGCAATTGTAGTGACTATCTACAAATATCTGTAGTGCCTGCATAGGAATTCTGCTTCTTTTTTTGAAGATTTTCCCAGTTGCTGCTGCTTTTCCAGCAACCTCTGAATGAGTTACCTAGAGCAGGGATCTGCAACCTTGGCAACTTTAAGACTTGTGGACTTCAACCCTCAGAATTCCTCTGCTGGCTGAGGAATTCTGGGAGTTGAAGTCCACAAGTCTTAAAGTTGCCACGGTTGGATACCCCTGACCTAGACAAGGTGGAAATTGGGATGTCTGCATACTTCATCACGGGATGGATTCATGCAGCTTTAAACTATCGTTTGTTGAACATGTTACTGGGGCAGAGTTCCCACAAAGGCATAAATGACCCTAACCCTAGGGCTTTGGGTTGTGTTGTGTTTGTGGCTTGTTCTGCGATCAATTCTGGTTCAGGGTCACATTTTTAAGGTTTGCAATAGTTTGGGAACAGGTAATATTCAAAATAATTGAGAGCTAGTTTGGTTTAGTGATGAAGGCTCCAGGCTCAGGAGAGAGTGGATTCCAGTCCTGCCTTAGATCTGAAAGGCAGCTGGGTGACTCATTCAGTGCTGGCGTGAAAAATCCAGCTCACTTAACAGGGTTGTTGCTGTGAGGAAAAGAGAAGGAGGAAGGACTATTAGATATGTTCGCTGCTTTATTTCTAAAAATAATAAAGGCAAGATGAAATTGTAATTATGAGATACCTAAAGTTGTTCTTGATAGTGAGATGACTGGCATAAATTTAATAAAATGAGTAAATAAAAGCCACATCATACCCTTCTCTGATCTTCAGCAAGATCTTAATTTTGTAACCGTCCATGGCAGAACTGCTTTGCTTTTGAGACTCAAGTAAGCAGAAGATTCCCGACCAGAAGGAATTCCTTGTTTGAGAAGGGGGAGGGGGGAAATCAAGACCTCACTATTACCCAGGTTCAAATTTAATTACACAGTGAACCAAAAATATGTGATCATCTTTCCAACAGAGTCCATCAAATCACATCTTTTGCTTTGTGGCAATCCTATGGCCACAAACATGAGGCTTTTTGATGCCTCAAATGCTGGTATATATATTTTTATTTGAGTAGAAGAAAACATATTTAACAGAGCAGGGAAGTTCATGAAACATTAATTTATTTTCTTTCACAATCTCTCCATAGTATGTTTGCATATGACTGGACTAGTGAAAATGACTTTTATACCTCCCCTTTTTTTGAAGTTACTGTGTTTGTACATGTATTTAGAAAAACTCGATTGTGGTAGAAAATATTAATAAAAAGCCTTACAACAACATGCTGACCTATATTTCTGTAAAGCTGTAATATTTTGTATTTGAAGCCTAATTGTTTCAGGCTAACAAACTGCAGTTCCAATAATACTGAATTTGGAGAGACTAGGAAGGGGAATGGAGGCTGGGGTTAGACGATTACCCTGGAGAGGTATAAAAATATATCTGAGTACATTATGCAAGAATCATTGCACACAGAACGGTTTAAAAAGCTACAGAATCTCTCTCATCCAATAAACTTCATGTTTTATATATAAAGTTTCTTACTATATAAATCTTTTATGCATTTGTAGACCAAATATGACATTTAAAAATGTAAAGGTAAGAATATTTTCCAATCCATATCCATATTTTCCTTAAAAGCCAGTCATTTTCAAATACTTTTTCAAATTACTTTTTTTAAGTGCTTGCAACATACTTTTATTTTACTTGAATTTTATATTTTACTTGAAGCTTCTGTTGGGGTAGGATATCTACTTTCTTCTTTCATATGCCAGGAGAAAGGTTCATCTAATTTGGGGATCCCAACTGAGCTTGTCTTCAATTCTGGCTTTCATTCAACTCTGAATGTATTTATTTATGTAACCTTCAGATTTTCATATTAACCATTCTTATTGCATTCTTAGCATCACTTTTAAAATTTATTCCTAATAAACAGTTACCTACTACATCCTAGAAGCTAAAAAGCTATTTGCATCTTTCCATCCTTTACAATTCTGTTGCAACAGAGTTACTAAGCACACTGACATTTTATTTGCTTTTAATTAGTATTTTAATACTTGGGCATTTTTGTTTTCCTACTTCAAGTGTTCTGTAAATATTTTTGAAAGTCTCATACACACTTAAAGGTGCTTGTGATTTATTCCTCTTGTATAATTTTGACCTTCTACAGGTTCCATACTTTCTAATCTCTCTGCTTTTTAAAGGACCATTCTTCAGATTTTTGTTTACAGGTTTCTCATTTAAAAGACATAACAAAAGGGAGTTCTGTTAAAGTATATAAAGCAGTGAAATACTGTTTTAAAGTAAAACTTCATAGGAAGTCCTTGACTTATGACGGTCCCTTAAAGATAGGCCAAATTTATGATGGGCCCAGAATGGCACCTTATGGCCCATAAAGCACTTGGGACCATTGTAAAATGTCAGGCCACCCATCAGCCCTGTGCTCCTGCGACCACATCTGGGGCACTTGGTAACCTGTTCAGCTTTGCAACCACTTGCAGTGTCCTGTGGCCATGTGACTATAATTAGCAATATTTTTTTTTTCTGCTGGTATTTTAAAAATTCAGGGAGGCTAGTATAGATCTATTTCGAGCTTTTCGGCTCTCATCAGCTGGTCATACCCTTATGGGATTTGAACCTGGGTTGCCTGTATTGTAGGCAGTTGGATTAACCTCTGGGCCCCAGGCTCCACAGAAAAACAAACATATCTATCTGTCGGTCTGGTCTGGTCACAAAGGTGCCACGACTTAGGACTATAACTGGAAATCTGGTTGTAACTGAAGGACTACCAAACTTAGATCGATCGACAGATGGAGGGAGGGAGGGAAGGAGAAACATGAATTTCAAGTGGAGTTTTGTTTTCTCCATTGCCAAGGACAATTGGGCAGAATGTGAAACTGGGAGTTCTTTCTCAAGGAAATAAATGTTGGCAGTTACACGCTTAAGAATAACCCAACATAGTCACTAACCCTCTCCGATGAGCACAATGAGGGCAATCCTTGACTGGAAGTTTGTGTGGCAAGACGTTGGTGGCTCCTTTCTTTTTCCTGGGCTAAAAGTGACTTAGGGAAACCGAGGAACAAAGCAGACCAGAGGGAACCTCCTTTAAGGCAACTGGGGCATCGTCAAACCTTTCAAAACGTGAAAAGAGGATCTCGGAAAAAGATACGGAAGGCCAAAGCGATCTTCAAAGCAACACTTTTTATTCATTCCTTTGATTGGCAGAGCTTGTGCTCTTTATTGGCTCTTGAGAAGAAGAGAAGATTTGGTTGTACCGATTCTTGTATTTGCTTAGTAGCAGCTACAACCCATCACCAGGGGAAAAACTTGTAAAGAGGGAAAATCAAGTCAAAAGCATAATCAGATTTGGTCATTGGTGCCATTGCTTTTCCTCCCCCCTTATCTTTTCCCACAGGGGAAAAAATGGGGTTTGATTTGGAAGGGTTGATTTCTTTCCTTTAGAAGCAGGCTTTCCTTGAGGTGCTGGGCAGGCTGCAAGAAGCCCCAAACTGCAAGCGAGGAGTGGGCACCTAGCTGGAGGCTGCGGCAAAAGATTTGGTGCTGCCCTGAGACTCGGAGAGGAAGGCTTCAATCTCGTCAACCGTACGAGGGACACAAGTCAGCAGTTCCATTCCACTGGCTGTCACCACAATGTCGTCCTCAATCCGTACCTGGGAAAAGATAAAGACACACCTGATCACATGTAGTGACAGAGCAAAAGGACCTGGCTCCCTTTTAACCTGGCTTCTTAGTTAAGCCTAGGCAACCCTTTACTGAGATCAAAATAATTCTTTCGCTAATGTTTTCTCTCCAGCTCATAGTCAGAGGAACTGCTTGCCACCAGGAACTGAGGGCGCTCCGTCACTGGAGGTTTTAAAGAAGAGACTGGACAGTCACTTACGTGAAATAGTATAGGTCAGTGGTGGCGAGCCTTTTACTTACCGAGTGCCGAAAAATACACGCTTTGCGCATGCCATCCGCACTTGCGTGCGCCTCCTCCACCTGCGCTGCATATGTAAACGCACCATCTGCATGCATGCAGCTTTTGCATGCGCAATGCACGCGTGCTGCATGCAGGCACTCACGTACACATAAGCAATCGCATGTTCATGCTCAGGAGAGTTCCAAAGACCAGCTGGATTGCCTGTTGCAATCACACGC
>JAEANM010020587.1:0-12063 GCA_017656035.1 Myanophis thanlyinensis
GGCTACCTGCGGAACAGTGGTTTCCCTAGGACGAAGGACCTCCTGAATGACCACCGCCACCCCACCACCCCTGCCCTGGGTCCTCGGCTGATGAAAAAATTAATTAATCTCTTTTCAGTGTACGGATCATTTAAAACTGGCTTTGGCTTCACATATATTTTGGTAAGTAGAATAACAATATTTCAGAATATTAAATTGGTTAAATGACGAAGACACAAGAAATAATAACATCTTTTCGGTACTAGATACTTTCATCAATTGATCAAAATAAGAGGGGGGAAAGATGTGGAAAATATGGCTGAAATTTGTGGCTAGGTTTTTCTTTTTTCAGACTATTGTATTAAGCTTATGTAAGAAAACTTTGTATAATTTGCAGATGCAAGATCATTTTAACATTACTTCTACAGCACACTATTGACCATCTAATTACACTGAATTTCATTTATATACATAGGTGACCACTAAGTTTATGGAGACTCTTTATACTTATTTAATAGAATATTGATTGAGAGCAAGATTTGAGTGGGCTGCCACTGAATAGTGTAGTGTCATACAAAAGGCAAGGCTGCAACAACCTCTCTTCAAAGCCTACAGTTATTTTATATTATATTTCTTTTTCTTTTATCTTTGTATGCCTGAATTCAAATGGCAGGCTTTGTGGAAAGCCAAGCTTTCCAAATAAATATTTTTCATGCTATTATGCTATTGAATTTAACTACCTCTTGAATGAGAGGAGCAAGCTTGCAGTGTTCTACACAAGGAATCAACACAGTTAATGTATAATGCAAGAGATCCTAAGAATATAGATCCCAGAAGCCTAAGAATTATAGATCCTATTTTTCAACATATACCAGATAAGTCCTTGACTTATCACCACAAATGGAATTTCCATTGCTAAGTAAGGCAGTTTTTAAGAAAGTCGTGCCTGCTTCTATAAACTTTTTTTGGGCCACGGTTAAACGAATCGCTGAAGTTTTAACAACATTTCCAAGAGGGAAGGGCTCCATTCGAGAATTGACCATGGAGTTTGGATACTTTGCTTGGGAGAAAGAGGGTTAGGATAGTATATCTTTAATGATACAAGCAGCAGCTTAAGTTTCACAAGACTTATCTATAGATGAGATATAGTAAGGAAACTGCTTAGCAGTCACTCTAGTTTTGGAACTTGATACATGAGGTCATTAAGAGAATTTGGCATCTCCCACTGATTTTGCTTATCCGAAGCCATCTGGGAAAGCCTCCAATAGTGATCACAGGAGCCTGGGACACTGCAAATATATTAAATATATGCCCGCTGCCAAATGCTTGAATTTTGATTACGTGACTGTGGGGATGCTGTAATGGTTGTAAGATTATGGGTTGCAAGTCACTTTTTTCAGAACCATTGTAACTTTGAAAAGTTACTAAACAAGCAGTTATAAATCAAGGCCTACCTGTATTTTTTACTTCAACAAGATCAACGCTTGGTTCAGACCGCACATAAACAAAAAGTTCTGACATCATCCTGTTTAACTTTTACCAAAATCCATTATTGTCGAGATGACAGAATAATTGCAGACCAAATGCAACTTAAGAGTATGTTATCAATGTTTAATTAATTAAAGGAGACTGAACAAGGAACATAGTAAAGTGTCAGCTCTGGTTCAAATGCTTTGAAGCCTTTGAAATATGAAAGCAGATTGTTACTACAGCGGTACCTGGGTACTCAATTGCTTTAAAACTCATTGAATTTGGTACTCAAAGCATTTTGACACAAACTCTGGTATTCATCATTTGGCACTCAAAGCATAAGCTAAATCTTGCCGGTGTTGGCTGCCTTGTGACTCACTACATTATTTCTTATGGGAAAAATCTGTTTAATATTCATACTTTTTGGCACCTCCTGGAACCAATTAGTGATGAGTATCAAGGTACCATTGTACACCAAGAGTTATATACTTCCACGATTTCACAGAGTATTCAAATAGGTTTCCTAGCTAATCTTTGGAAAGTTCTGACTAAATCCTACTTGCCATTTTGACCTTCTTTGATAGTTATTGTCTGAAAAGTGCCCAGGATACATACATCTATTGCAATTGGCATCAAGATTCTGAAATGCATAAGTTCTTTTTCATATATAAGGTGTTCATAATGAACAGAGCAGTGGTGATCAAAACAGTTTCCCTTTGGCTAATCTCCAGATACGATCATTTCCTGACCCTGGAGGGCTGATTATTTAGAGGAGAACCACTGACAGTCTCCCAAATATTCTAAAATCCTAGAAATCCGGTATTTTAAAATCTAGGAGGGAATTGCCACAAGTAAGAGAGTAAACTTTCTGGAATGAATTTTTAGCATAGAGGGCAGTAAGAGGGCAAGGCTCATGCTTCCTCTTCTTTCTAGTAAATAAAAAGAAATACAAGAATGTATAAAAAGAAATAGTTTGCACAGTTATAGAGTGCCTTTGAGTAAAGGCATGTAAAATTATTCCCCGCTGACACTGATGAAGACCTACAGAAACTAAGTGTTCCCAGAAGTCAGCTTTGCTTACCATATTGGACTATCTCACACAGATTGCTTCAAAAATTATTTTTTGACCAGAGAGCTGATGGGAAGGTGGCTCTCTAAAACACAGTCAAAGGGAACAAAGCAAAAACACACATGCTGTTTCTGGTTGAGGCAGAAGGATGCAAAAATACCCACTGAGAAGCTGTCTGGATATGCCCTGCTTTACGGGGGCTCTTGTGAGGGTACCAATCCCCTGTTCCCACAACCATCACACTCTGTTATACAGCATCTTCATCTACAGGTAGTCCTCAACTGACAACAGTTTGTTTATTCACTGTTCTAAGTTACAACAGCACTGAAAAAAAGTGACTTATGACCGTTTTCACACTTATGATCACTGCAGTATCCCAGTGGTCATATGATCAAATGAAGAAGTTTGGCAACTGGCTCATTTTTATGATGTTTTGCAGTGTCCTGGAGTCATGTGATCATCTTTTGCAATCTTTCCAGAAGCAAGGTCAATAGAAAAAGCCAGATTCATTTAACAACCATGTTACTAATTTAACAACTGGAGTGATTCACTTAACAATGGTGGCAACAAAGATAGGGAAATAGAATAAAACTCACTTAACTGTCTTATTTAGCAATGGAAATTGTGGTCGTAAATCAAGGACTAATCAAGGATTATTTGCATTGTATATAGAAGTGGCCACTAAATTACTAATGGTTTGACCATGCAGATTCCCTGCCTGATCTACAGTTTAATCAGCTAATTTAAATGACTGATATCTTTGGAGAAGAGTGACAGTCAACTTGTAGCACGAAACTGCCCAATGGAAAAACCATGCAGAAACTCCATTTTAATTATATCATAGACTGAGATCTAATGGGATCAGTCTGGTGGTCCAATTCAAAATACAGGTAGTTCTCAATTTGCAACAGTTCATTTAGTGACCGTTCCAATGGCACTGAAAAAGTGACATGACTATTTTTCACACTTATGCCCGTTGCAGTACCCCGATGGTTACATGATCAAAATCCAGATGTTTGGCAACTGACTCATGTTTATGATGTGTGCAGTGTCCAGGGGTCATGTGGTCACCTTTTATGACCTTCTGACAAGCAAAGTCAATGGGAAAACTTGATGTACTTAACAACCCTATTACTAATTTAACAACTGCAGTGATTCACTTAACATCGGTGTCAAGAAAGGTAAAATAATGGAGCGAAACTCACTTAACAAATGTCTCATTGAGCAACAGACATTTTCAACGCAGTTGTGTTCATAAGTCATAAGTAAGGATAGATCAATGGCTGTGTATCACATTCTCTTAGACTTCTTGGCAATTTCATTCTCCTCTTATTTTAAACCTCCTGCATTATTGCTACAATATTAAATTGCCAGTGAGAAACACTGCTGCTTTGCTAGAGCCTTTTAATGGTTTTCAAGTCATAAAGAGGATGTTTCACCTCCCAAGGTGATTTTGGGGAGGCATGCTCTACATGAGCAACCACTATTGTCTTTATTGCTTTTAAGCAACAGTGATTCATGCTGTACAACAGGAGAGTTATTGCGAGTCCTAAACACTAGGGTGCCACCTTATGCCAATCTAAGGATTTTATTCTAGTCCACTATTGCAAACACGGTTGAACATACCTGATGGCAACACCAGAGTGCTATTTTCCAGATGTTGTAAGTTTATCTAACCTTTGTAAATTTTGATGTATTGTTTTAATGGAACTGGGTTGCAATCTAAAATATTGAGTATATATTTAACATCAGCAGCAGGCAAAAACAATCATATTTCTTCAAAGTATGCATTTGTTAGGGAGAAATCCTCAGCCAACACTTTAAGAATATTTCATTGATTTGGATATTTCCTGAAACTGAGATTCAGAACTCGTACACACCCAGAGATCTCTATACAGTTTAAATGAGAAATTGCGTAAGTATAGCATCCAAGCAGGTAAATGCTTTCCACTGAAATGAATGGGGATGTATTTCTAAAAATGTATCTACCTGCTAAATCTGCCATAATTAAAACTACAAAATATAAGGAAAGACTTCCAGGGAAGAAATGGTGGACTGAAGACAACTCCATGAAAAACAAAACTGACAACTGCTGTGAAATGAAGATTGATCTTCAATAATTCCTCTCTGGACAAGGAGAGGGCTTGAGATCACCCACCAGTGCTCCAGACAGTTGCTCCTTGTAAGGAGACTGCCAGACAGCAGTCTCCAGCAGGTTTAATGCTCTGAGAGATGAGGGAATAGCCAACTTGCTCAAACTGCAATCTGTGCCTTTGAAATGACACTAGGTTCACATTTTCTAATCAATTCCGGAAATTGCTTGTTGATTGCTTTTCCACTGTTAGGAATCTTGGGACTGACAAGAGTTATAGTGCAGAGTAAGTTTCCTCCAAACTTAGAAAAAGTAATTTTAAATACAAGCTTAAGGACAATGAACAGTAAAAGTAAAAGTAAAAGAGTGATTGAAACTTTGATTTTAGAAAGTCACAAACAGATTGAGTCCAGATAAACTTGAAATTAGATTTTGAATTATGAATTAATTATAATTATAATTATAAAGAATCCTTCTGGTGGAACAATGCTTTTGTTTGAACTTATATGTATATATGTATGAATGTATGTATTTATGTATGTATGATGTAAGTGTATATGTATACATGACTAGAAGCAACTAAAGCATTGAACATACAAAAGAAAGTGGCCAATGTCTTAATAATAAAAAAGGAATATACAAATATCAAACTAAGAGAGTGACGTGGATAATTTTCATATATTGATGTACAAATGAACCTTGTCAAAAGTTCTTTAAAGAAGAGAAGAGACAGACAAAAAAATGAAAAGTTCTAGGACATTATTTGAAGGGACTAATCAAGATGGAAGTAAAAAAAAGAAATATATACTTGATTTATTTGATCAAGGTTAATACATAGGTATGTTGTAATCTCTGATAACACTTAAGGGACTTTTCTGATGAAGACTGAATGACAAGATTTCAAGGATTTGTTCATAGATAAACAGATGAGATATGGGAAAAAGATAGCATTTGCTGTATTTTAAGAAAAGACAATAAGTTATTACAATTGTTGTGATGAAGGGTGATTGTATTTTCTTTATAGATTTTTCTTCACTGTGGTATTATTTTTTATTTTTTATTTCTGATTTTTCTTTTCTTCACCTTATATTTTTATTTATTTCTAATATCTATTAATTTTTATAATTAATCATAATTGTAATTTTTAATAAAAATTACTCTTAGCAAACTATACAAAATAAAGATAATAATAATTACTGGAGTAAAATTTTGACGCTGGGCTTTACTAAAGCTGAAAATCTTCATAACTTTAAATTTTTAAGCCCCAGCAGAGTTGTCAACAAGCAAAGCAAAAGCACGCTCCTTGTCTCCTTGGACTCTAGATTGTGTCACAGTAAAATACAATCAAGAAACCTTTGATCAATAGAAAGGGGTGGTGACAGGTACTCCTCATTCACTGTTGTTAGTGATTATTGACAAACTGGTAATGATCATCCTGCAGCATGCCATTCAGACTAATGACATTAGCATTCTGTAAAGGTCAAAAGAATGACTAAAAAAAAAAAGATTGAGTTGTGTAAGGGTTACATCCCAGAAACCCTAAACTTTAGTCATATTTAAGAGTATAGAAAAAATTGAACTTTTATTTCATAAATAAAGGGTATGATCAGGGTAGAAACCTATCCTTAAAGTTCCCAAAATCTGTGTCTCTATAAATCAATGTACAAGGTAGCTGCTGAATGTTCTTGCTCTTAGACAACAGACATGCAATCTTTGTGCTGTTGTGTGTAAAGATATTTATTCAGCCAGTTCAATAAATACTGTATCCGTGTTTTAATTCTGAAAGCAAATCAACTGCCACTGAAATGGTTTAGATTAGGGGGTAGGCAGCCTCTTTATGAAACTACCCAGCTTATAAGTATTATCACACTCACTCTCTCTCACTCACATATATACACATACACACATATATGCATATACATTACATACACACACACATGCTATAATGTATTATATATATGTACTTTACAGATAATAATGCTAAAGGAGTAGGCTTTCCATCAGCTCAGAATGATACTGGATAATGCAATGTTACATTAAAGCACGTGAGCTTCCATTTATTTTTTTTAATTAAATTAACTTTAAAAAAAAAACAGACTGAGAACAGAGCATGACAGATGCTAAAAGTGTCTATGCTTGCATGGCACTACAAACAGCAAATTATCCACATCTCGTTTTGAGCCACAAGAGGTCCTAAGATATTCTTGTTCTGGCCATCAAATACAAATAGTACAATATGACAAAATTTGCCTGTATTCTGTAGTTTCTAATGGTCTGCCAAATTCTGATGTTAATACTAGAACAGCCTAATCAACTGTATCTTTCTGACACCTGCCACATTAGAAACAAATTTCATTTTCCAGTAAGATAACACTTGCAAGGTAATTTTTTGTTGTAAAATTTGATCTTTTAATACGTAACTAATAGCTATATTTCTATGATTATTTGAGGTGGGTTAATCAAAGAAAACAATAAGGAAATAAGTAGGATAATTCTTGTACTTACTTTGAGAGACTCTTACTAGTTCAGTGACACTGAAAACACCTGATGTGACAAAACTGTCTTGGAAGCCCAAATGTCCTAAAAAAACACAAGAAGAATATCATTATCCTTAAGCATTTAATGATAATATTCTCAAATAAATCAGTATCAGTTGTAATATGGAAGAAACTGAATATTCAATTTTTCACTTATAATTAATTGCTATTTGGCTAGACTGATATATGGTGCGAATTTAGAGAATTTAATCCCATAGATTAGCCATGAGCATCGTACTTATTAAAACATCAACCCTAGAAACTTGAAAGAAAAGAATGTCATTTTAATAAATATTTACTTTACCTGACCATAATTACTTAACTACTGAAATGAAATCACCATACCTAGAAATGGGATAACTAATTTTAAATATCATTTTTTCATAGAAATATTTAGTCAGAATATCCATTCATATGTTCAAAGCAGGCTCTAAGGATGTATTCTTTATTTTCAGAAGTTGCATTAGGGAAATCTTAAAAGAACAGCAGTTTAAAAAGATTTTGAAAGTATTCTCAAAAGAAAAGGAAATAAAAAAAAGAAAAGAAAAAGAAATTGCCTTAAAATGAATTTTGCAAAAAGGTAATACAATCTTTACATAAGAAAGTGTCAGTCCTCCAAAGCTATTTCAGAGATAAAGGTATACAGTTGTTTGTTGTTTTTATAAAAGCATTTTATATCAAATGTTATTTTCCTTTATGTAGCCAGTGGTATTTATTTTTCAAGTTTATATAGATGCCCATGATCTCACAAGTGACTTTGGGCAGTGCATTACATTGTACTACAAAGTTAAAAAAACAACCATTCATAAACAACAATTATGATGATGATTAAAAAAATTTAAAAATATAAAATGCAGCTAAAAAATAATTGGCAAAGGAGGCTTAATAATAACCGAACTGTCTTAATAGTTTGCCAGGTCCCTGAGGTATCTAGGCCTAATGGCACAACCAGGTTTTGAGAGATTTTCGGAAAGTCAAAAGTAATGGTACCAGCCTAATCTCAGGGAGAAGGCATTCAACAACATGGGTGCCACAGCCAAGAAGGCCTGCTTTGGGTCCACCCAATGTAACTCTCTAAATCAGGCATGTCAAACTCAGAGT
Source organism: Myanophis thanlyinensis (assembly GCA_017656035.1). Lineage (NCBI taxonomy): Eukaryota > Metazoa > Chordata > Lepidosauria > Squamata > Homalopsidae > Myanophis > Myanophis thanlyinensis. Next base: position 8,249 of record JAEANM010020587.1, read on the forward strand.
CCCCCGAGGGCCATATTGTCACATTTGAGTTATGATGAGGGCCGTACTCTCTTCAATTGGCTGCAGTGGCTGGGTTTGACTTTGGCAGCTCTTGGGATGGCGGGACAAGCAGAAAACACACGCAGATGGTGGAAGCGCATGTTGGGTTACAAGCACCAGCCTTGCCTGACCGGCTCCTCTGACCAGGCTAAGGAGGAGTTGCTGTCACTCCAGGGGAGAAGCGTTTCTCTTGAAACTTGCCCAGGGAGCCTCGGAAGCTTTTTTGCTTATTTTTTACATGTCTAGACTGCCTTTTCAACAGTGAACTCAGGACAGCATATAGAGTTCTCCTTCCTGTTTACTCACTTACTTAATTTTATTTATTGATTTAAAATATTTTACCCCCCTTTCTGCTCAAGAAGGATCCAAGGTGGCATGTAAAACATCGTCTGTGCGGGCTGCAGGTGCACTTGCAATGGGCCGCATGCGGCCCCTGGGCCACATGTTTGATATGCCTGCTCTAAATGACAGAACTTGCAACATGCCCTCTATACTTGATCTGGTAGGATGGAGAAATGTAATCAGGAAGTGACAGTCAGTCCCTCAAATAACCTGGCTCTGCAGCCTATTTTGAAGGCTGTTATTTTGAAGGCCAAAATGTCAAAACCAGCAACATATCCTAGGTTTAACTCCTACGAACCATCTCTGTTATGAGCCACAATTCAGAATCTGAGTCTGACAATGTTGCTCCATCTGAAACTGTGGATTGGCAGCTTCAGAAATCATTAATCCAGGATTTAGTTGAGACTAAGCAGCCCCAGGCATCTCCTGTTCAACTGGAGCAGTCAGAGGATGAGGCACAATCCCTAGCAATCCCCCCCCCAATTATGAGATGCGTGTAGCAGCAAGCAGAGCAATGCTCCTCAATGAGGTCTCCTCATTAGGCAAACAGTGAGAAATGTGTAATGGCAGCCAGGTACCTGCAGATAGATTTATGTAGTTGCTTTGCCTTTAGTCTTTTGTTGGAAACCACTGTTTGGATTCCTAGTTTGTGATGCTTGTTCTTCTGTTTGCTAACGTGATTTACTTTAATATGAACTATTGGATTGACTCACTGTGTGACTTTAACTCCTGGAACAATTTGGACCACTCTATTACTAATTAAATTCAAACTGACTTATTCAGGCAAGCTCTCTTTGCACGGATCTTGACTTGCAATCTTGTCTACTGTTATCTGCTTAGCCCCATAGCAATTGTATCTTCATGTGTGGGTCTCCAAATCTCACACAGAGTAATCTCTATTTTAGGCTAAGATAGTTTGATAGCATATTATTAAGTACAAGTCATGAATATTTTTTGTGACCAAATATAATTTAAGGTACTGTGTAAAGTCTGCCCAAAAATCTACAGATCAAGTAAAATAACCCCCACCAAAATCACAACTGAGTAATTAATTTATTGTATTATGTATTTATTATGAAATTTATGCCAAGCTTCCTCTTTTAAATAGAGAAACACAAGTATAAATATCAAAATAACTCAAGAGGGAAAATAGAACTAAAATACATTTTGACTGCATACACACACACAAAGACCTATCCACATATTAATTGCCATGCATTTTGCGAGATTATAGGGATATATAAATAATCATGTATTTTCTCATAATATCTAAACAGTATTCCCATAATCTACCTCTTTATCTATACCATTTTCTTGCCCTACGACCTATGGTCGTGAGCGGTCGCATACACATTCCACTGCATTTCATACCATGTATGACTGTGTATGTGATGAATAAAATTTGATTTGATTTGATTTGATTTGATAAACTAGACATCTATGGCATTGTTTAGTTCAAAAGAATCACTGAAACAATAGCAATATGCCACATCAAGATGAAAAAAAACATGTCAGGCACAATCACTATAATGACTATCTTGTAAATAAGACATCCTATGAATGTTGTAATTCGTTATAAAGCTATTTTTAGTACTGTAAAAACTTTAAATTGTTACTGAAGGAGTAGTTGATAAATTGACTATTCCTGCTTCCAGTTTAATAGATTGCAATGAACACTAGTGAAAGTTGCCCAAAAATACAAAGGAGAAGTCACAAATCTTTTAAATAAGGTGTTTTCAAAATATGGTAACTTTTCATATGGTAACTTCAACTAGAGTAGTAGTGCCTGTTCTGCACATAATTAGGCTTATGTTTCCAGGAGTAAGTTCCATTCTGTGTATTTTCATTGATATATTCCACGCTGTGTAGCTCATTCCTACTGAGTTTACAAACAATTTCACTTAAGCTCAATGTTGCCAGCTACAATACATGTCAGTATATAAAACTGAAAAATTTGGAATACCAATATTGTAAAATGTGAGAATTGCTTTGTGGGATAGAAGAGCCTCAGATTATGAAACATGAGAGAGTGAGTGAGCCCACAGAACAAATTAAGTTGGCAAACATCTAAGAAAGGATTCTTCCTAGTTTCTTGGATTTTAAAGGCTAGGTGGGGGAGATGTAGTTTCAGATTTACAAGATTATGTTAATGTAACCTTAATATAAAGATAGAGATGGTACTGGATGTGCATCTTGTCTGGATTAATTTGCAAGGTTGAAAATTATATTTCTTTCTTGTATACTACATAAGAGTAAATCACTCATGGCTTGGAAATTATGACTGTGATATTGATTCGTGATATTCAAGTATCAGCTTAAGATTCATAAATGGGTCATGAAAGTTTTGTTTGCATATATTATCAATATATTTTAATAGATAGCCTAGTGTAACAGTTAATTTGGACAAACATACCAAATTTGTTCTATGTATAGTATGAAGAATAGTATGAAGATACACTTTCAGATATCATTGCATCTACCCAAAAGAACAAATTTAGAACACTTTTTAAAAGGTTGGTTTTATCCTTTTATTGTTTTTATAAATAACTCAAGGTGGCAAACATAGCTAATACTACTTCCTCCTATTTTCCCCACATAACAACTCTCTCTTGTATTTTATTTTCTCAATTTATGCCTTTCTACTGTGCTGAGCACTGTATTTGTTTACCTAATACTGCAATATATTTAATGTGAGGAGAATTATGTTAAGTTTTAATTGTTTAACAGTGTAAACAGTTTAGGTCAGGCTAATTTGCTTTTTTTTTAAAGTATGCCAACAAAAGTCTTCTGTACTTAATGACAGAATGACTGTTTAGTTTAATAGCCTTTTTAAAACTGAAATACAGTAGTTATCTCTCACTCCTTTCCCATTTTTATTCTCTCAAACTATCAACAACCTTTCATTTCTCTTAGAAGCTGGCAGAAGCTGACTTTTTCCTGCTTTCAATCAACTTTCAATTGTTTTTTTTTAAATACAGATCCAAAATTCTTTTAAAACATATCTAAAAAAACCAACTTGTTTCAAAAGAACACTTAAACCTGTCTTTAGACAGAGCCAGAATATTTCTGATGCTTTGGAAAGTATGTATCATGCGAGTAAATGCCTCCACAAAAATCTAATCCACCTCAGCAACTTAAATACATGTGGACTTCAACACCCAGAATTCCCCAGTCAAAAAGAATTGATGTTGCTGTGGTTAAGATGCACTAGTCTAATCTCTCTGAAGTAGGATGATAAGAAGGAAGGAGATATACCTTTAACAGACTGGAGTGTTAATAAAGCTAGGCACATCTGTCTATTGAATGTAGCGGAAGCCCAGTAGAGAGAGTGGACTGCTTCAAATATCTTGGTGTGCGCATCTCGAAAAACCTATCATGGACCTTCCACATCAACACCATGGTAAAAAAAGCCCGACAATGACTCTTTCACCTCA
>JAEANM010020588.1:0-12063 GCA_017656035.1 Myanophis thanlyinensis
TGAAGTCTAAAAATTTTCAATTTAAAATCCCATTTAAAATTAATTATAAAACTTTAAAACCCAAAGTTAAAATACCCTGGAGGTATCAGGCCACTCCCGCGCGAGTACCAGCCACTGGCTCTCCCCATAGCGCGCGCATGCGCCAATCTTCCTATCATCGTGTCCTCTCTACCCCCGCCTCGGGGAAAGCACAGCTCGTCGCCGCCAGTCTCTTGCCAAGCAGAGCCCTCGCTCCCCCCGCTTCACCTTCTCTTTCCCCCCGCACAGACCTACAAAAAAGAATGAACATCGGACATTGTCGGCCCTGCTGTCGGAACTGCAGCAAAGCTTCAAAAGAGCCGCATGCAGGTCCAGAGCCGTGGGTTGCAGACCCCCGCCCTGGTGGAAATAACTAATAGTCTTCCATTTTCAGGAGATTATGGAGCAGGGATTCACAAACAATGCGTTTCTGTTATAGTCCCTATTTAGCACCTATCCTAATTACTTTCTGGAAGTTTTTGAAAACTGAACTCTTCTGGGAAGTTATTCTTTGTCATCATTACTGAGCAGCTGATATATAGTTTATCTTTTTTCTTCCTTTTATTTGTAACACCACTGATGATCTTGCTCCAAATTTAGCTTTTATAATTTCTACAAATCCAGCATAATTATGCATACTTTTTGTTGGTGAACTGTCCTTTGCACCTGCTACATGAGTCTTTTTGGATTGGATTACATTTTGGTATAGTATATTTGTATCAGTGTCCTCCATGATCTTTGATTCCCACTATCCCGTTCACTGGAAGAGTTTCTATCATGATTTTAATATATTTTTTGTTAGGAATTCCTATCTATCTTGAACTCCTTTCCCATTACAGACAGTCCACAATTAACAATGACAATTGGGATTGGAATTTCTGTCACTAAGTGACATAGTTGTAATGTGCAATATCATGTGACCACATTACTTAACAATGGCAGTTCTAGTGCTTTCCAGTTGCCATTGTTAAGAAAATCCCATACTATTGCTAAATGAGTATATCTATAAGAGATGGTACAACTGGAGTTGGGGAGTTGGCGTGATGGATTACAGTGAAGCAACAGTTTTGCAGGAAGGGTCACATTCCAGAAAGATGGAGGAGAGACAAAATGGCTGGAGCTGGATAGGAGTCAGAGCAAAAGAGTTAGAATAGCCAATCCTTCGAATATCCCAAGGTCAATCCATTAAGGAGAGAATACTAAGGTTTAGTCTGGCAAGATGCTGTCTATTGCATGTAAGCAAATAAAGAACTGAACTCTGGCTGGATTACTCTACTCTACATCATTCTTGGGCTTAGCTAACAATGTCACATGGTCACATTTGCAATATCCTGCCAGCTTCCTTGTTACATATTCCTATAGGAAGCCACCAAAGAAGGTTGCAAATGGCAATCAAATGACTGTAGGGATGCTGAGACAATCAGCACTTTGAGGAGTGGTTGTAAGTACCATTCATTCATGCCATGGCAAAGTCAATGATCACCGAATGAGTAGTCACTAAGAGAGAACCACCTGTAATTTCTTCTGCCATGAGATCCTGATTATTGAGTTTATTAGAAACCAGAGCATTCCAGAGTTGGTGGGAGTGAAAATTATTGAAAGATCTATTTCTAACTGTTTTGGAGTGAATGGAATATGGATAGGTTCGTGTGGAAGTGTTCTCTGAATTCAGTGGGCCTGGCTAATGCCTTTGATCAACTGAACAAAATCATGAATGAAATAAGATAAATGACATGTTCATATTCATCACATATTCCATTTTAGATCAAAATTTACATTTTGATTGTTCCCCTTCTTTGAGTATGCTGACAAATTTTAAAGAGCAGAGCTAAAGCTTCTTGATTAATTCATTATTCGTTTACTGAACGTAAGAAAAATGGTGATGGGAATTTTTTTTTAAAAAGGTCCATCCATTCTCCAACTCCAGGTGGCATGGAACCATCTATTTTGACACATTGCCATCTTCTATATAGAGCTCAGACTTCCCTGTGTATTCAAAACTGTATTGGTTAGAAGACAAAAGATAGACCACAATTTGTGAGTAGAGCACTGAGTTGCATTTCATTTAATTTTATTTCTATAAAATATATAACTTACCCTTTTAACATATATGCATCATTCAATCTAATTGAAAGTTAACTCCATCTCCTCAAACATAATTTTGTAACTTGCTTTTACCATCTCTCAGCTACTAAAGTATACTTGGATCCACTTAGAGAAACTCAATGTTTAACTAAAAAATGCTTGAAGCATGAAATTTGGGCATTTGTGCCAAAAACGTGATTCAGATATTTTATGTGGCTACTTCACATTAGCTGATGAATTGATGTGAGTACAGTACTGTGAACGTTAGATGTTAGGTAGTTTGAAAACCACTGACAGAATTCAGTCTGTCATCTACAGACAGAATATTCTAGGGTCAAACTAAACCTGGCATTAATTGCAAATATGCTCTTGCATGAAATGCAATTATGGTTAAATACTATTACATTAATGGTGTCATTTGCACATCTTTGGATAAATGATATCTTACAGGAAAGCACAAGCAATTTTTCAATGTCAGAGGTGGAGTAGCTGCAGATCTACTCTCCAGAGCTGTTATTTGCATTTCTACAAATGCTGTCATTAATAGTACTGGAGACTTCTTTGAACAACACCACTAAGTCACATTAATAAACATATTTACTACCCTCTTGAACCCTTCTTTGCATGGTTCTTTAATCATAATTAGCACTTTTCTTGTTTGAACCGGAATGACCATCATTTCCAATGTGCTCAATAGAATTGGAAACTATGATTAATTGTTGGTTTCATACTCCAGTTAGGTGCTGTTCAGGTATTATGAATCCCAAGTGCTCACACTCTGGATATAACTCTCTGCTGATGCTGCTGAAATGACACCAGCTTTTCCAGAGGCATTTATATATAGAGTCAAATATTCACAAGGTAGAAGTCATTGTGTTTTCCTCTTTTGAATGTACAAATACTACAGGGAAGCCAGTGTTACTTATCTGGTATCAGTAGAGTGGGACTTAACCAACAACATAACTTAATCACAGTGCTCAGACAACAAGGCCATACTTGACCTTTAATATTTAGTAATAGCCACCCCAACATAAAAATATGCAGTTTGGTGAAAAAGTTTGGAGGGCCAAGGGTGGGAGTTATCCTCATGATCAGTGTTTCTCAATCTTAGCCACTGTAAGATGAATGGACTTCAACTCCCAGAAATCCCCAACCAGCTATGAAATCCATTCATCTTAAAGTGATTAAGGTTGAGAAACACTGCTGAAGATCTTTCAGAAATACATATATATAATCCTGCAAAAGGCATTCTGAACACAACATGCACAATCTATCTGCAAGACTGTGAGGAAGATATATAGGATATCTGGCACAAAGAGGATCTGTAAAGGTATTGAAAATAAGTAACCATGGTGTTTAAGTTCAAGCTGCAGCTTTCACAATTCACAAAAGTTATGTCAAATAAACTAATTAGTGCTAGGAGCATATCAAGTTCCTTTTATGCCATTATGCTTTTATATCTTATTTACTGTTTTTCTTCCTTGTTAGGCCACATGCCAAGACTTTAAGAAAAAGCAGCCGAGGCATGAGTAAGGAAATCCTATTTATAGTTTTTAATGTAGTCCTGCAATCACTAAAATAGTCTGATTGAGTGTTGCAGTGTAAAGAGATATCCCCTTCATTATAAATCACTGGTGCCCTTTCATGTGTGACATGATGTTTTAACATTACTTTTGTTAATAGTCATAGCAATATATATCACAATTAACCATTCTGATGATAGTTAGATAGAACGCAATAGTATGTTGTGTTGCATGTCTAACGTAACGTATCTTGTAATCAAAATACGTATTTCCTCAAGCAGATGGGATTGCCTGTTCTTCACCAACTTTTCTTCCATGCTTTCTGCATTTATTGTATTTTTATATTTTAATTATTTATATAAAATCTGTGTGCCAGCTCAATCATAGATTGCAGGCAGGTAAATGTAGCTGGTCATGGTTGTCCTGTTTTTGGCATCAGATGATTTGCTCATTAAATTTCTACATGTGAGAATGCTATGCAATGCTTATGGGCAAGCCATATAGTAGTCCTTGATTTACGACCACAATTGAGCCCAAAATTTCTGTTGTTAAGTGAAATATTTGTTAAGTGAGTTTTGCCCCATTTTACAACCTTTCCTGCCACAGTTGTTAAGTGAATCACTACAGTTGTTAAGTTAGTAATGCTGTAGTTAAGTGAATCTGGGTTCCCCGTTGACTTTGCCTGTCAGAAGCTGGCAAAAGGGGATCACATGATTCTAGGACACTGCAACCGTCATAAATACAAGCCGGTTACCAAGCATCTGAATTTTGATCACGTGACCCTGGATGCTGCAATGGCTGTTAAGTGTGAACTGTCATAAGTCACTTTTTTCAGTGCCATTGCGACTTTGAATGGTCACTAAATGAACTGTTGTAAGTCAAGGGCTACTTATAATGTATAATCAAATGAAACAATGTGATTTCTAAAAAGTAATGGATTTTGAAGCAATCTGACTCACACCAATGGCTTTTCATGTATTCATCTACAATTCCCGACACCTACATTTCACGCACCCACTTCAGGAATACTGCTTCTCTCTCAGCAGTGAAATCAGCCAAAGGTCGCAATATCCCCTCATCAAGGGGTCCTGAGTTTGGAGCTTCCAAATTAAGGGACTCAGGAAGTGGTGGGATACAAATAATTTAACAACCAGTTCTCTGCCTTAATGACCAACTGAATCAGTAGTTCTATGAACTGCTTAAAAAGTTAACAATTAGTTCTAGCAAATAGGCGTGAACTGGTTGAATCCCATCTCTGGACTGAGGAGAAAAGGCAAGATGACCTCTTCTACTTCTTTGCCAAAAGGAAGGGCAGCACTCAGACACCAATTTTTATTAATCTCAAAGTAATCTAACAATCTTTGGCAATTCGGGGCTGTATGTGACATTAGGGGTTGGAGTAATGCAACTGTGGAAGGGACAGTGACATCAAATATGAATCGAGTCTGAAGCACCTACAAGACCAGGGATTTCTAGGGCTCATATGGACTTTTAGGCTTTTATAATCTTCACCTGAAAATAAAAGGCAAATGTGCTGCTGAGTTTGGATTATTACTTGGTCAGAGAGAGTTCTGGGAGCCATAAAAGGATAGAAAGGTCATATGTGGCTCTGGGACCCCAAGCTGTCCATCTCAGAACAATGTTCCTTGATCATGGCAATTTTCAGATCTTTTTACTTCAATTCCTGGGCTTTTTAGCAACAACTCTACTGTTTGGGGAATTCATTTAAGTCTATAGGGCTTGGCTTTTTTGTCTCTTTATTCTGTTTTACGTTTGGTATTTTTATGGTTATGTTGTTTTAATTATTGGTGTATTTGTATGCCTCCCAGATCAAGATGTCAGATGAAGAGCCATATACATTTACTTAAATAATATTTATTTTATTAATAAGTAAATAAATACATAAATAATATAATAAATAAATTAGGAGAGTGCTCAGACTGAGAAATATGGTACAGAGCAGGGGTGTCAAACTCACGTCGTCATGGCATTGTCAGATGATGTATCACAACTTTATTCCCCTTCACTAAATTGGGCGAGGGCATTGCCAGAATGATGCATCCGGTCTGCGGGCTGTGAGTTTGACACCTCTGGTACAGAGTATAGGACAAGGGCCATATTCTAAGTGTAAGCACATTATAATTGCAGAGACAAGTGAATAAATTTCTCTAAAAATTAAAAAGGCTAATTACATCAATGGTCTTTTTCTTGGCCTGCACTGCCATATGGATCAGAACTGCAATACAACTGCAGAAGTGACTTTTTATTACTGTTTTTAAAACTGTATTTTTAAAAAATCTTCTATAAAATGTATAAGTAATATCAATTTTCTCTGTACTATAATGTGGAGTTAAAAAAACCACTAAGCCTGTGCTTATATTATTATTTTATATTTCATTTTTCCTTTAGTCTAGTGAAGCCATGTTAGTTCCAAAATCATTCCTGCCCTTCAGTTCCCTTGAAAGCACCCCGAATGTCTAGAGCTTAGATACAGATTCAACTGCTAATTGCTAGAACCATCCAACTTTAAATATTGTGATTGAATTCAGTGCTCCCAGCCACACTCTCCAACTAGCTGAAAAGTGAATTCCCTATTACCTGTATTCCAACAATTAAGAAATCTTGATTTGATTTGAACTTTTTCTGGATTTTAATTGACAAGGAAAATGGAAGTCAACATCTTACAAATGAGGTACTAGAAAATTATGCAAGCTTTTTCAAATGTCCTTTCTATTGAAGTTACCACAGTTCACAGTAAGCTCTTGATAACAGAAACCCCCCTTTGACATGGCATTCCTAGATTCTTGGGTTTCTCTGTGCATCTCTTACAAATATGTTAGTTTCTGTTCTTTTGTTCTCTAAATCTTTCTACATGCTTGGATAATGGATTCCAAAGAGGCCACTCTGCTCCCTGACTCTTGTATTGTCTCTGCAGTTAAATCAAATGAATATCTGAATATAGGGTCTAATTATTCAGAATAACTGAATAATTATATGAGAATAGTAGTGTATCTGTTATGGCTCCTCCTTTTAAAAACATGGTTAAGTTGGATGTGTTTGCCCTCAAGTATTCAAAGCAACTGGACCTATAATGATTGCATGACTAACCTGCATCATCAAATGAGTTTCATGCTGTCAAGAAGCTGAAACTTATGTAACTCAAGCTAAAGTAGAATGACATATCACTAAGATAAGACCATAAGAAGAACCAGACAGTATGAGACAAAATTCTAATCTAGTATTCTGTTCCCACAATGACCAAGTGTGTGCCCCTTGAGAGCATAAACCGAGACTATCCATTTCTACCACCCTAACCATAACAATGGCTTCAGCATGTTCCCCTTTATTTATCTTTTTTGTAAGTCAAAGAGCTCTCCAATCTATTTACTACTAAAATGTCATGCCTGTAACCTTTAACTGGATGAAACAGTGCATCATAGGGCAAAACATTTTGAAACAAGGTAATTCACATGGGCTAACTTTCAGAGTGCATCCAATATCCAGGACCAATAGCTCCAGTGGAATTGAAATTTAGTCAATTTTATAGAAATCAGAAAAGATTTTGTGATATAATACAAGATGTCATTAGAAAATTCAGGTGGTCAACTCCTAATGTTTGATTGTGCTATACAGTCCAATACAGGTTACTTTCAAGGCGGATACATCTCTAAATATATCCTTGAATTTTTAAGAATTTTATCAATCCATTAGGAGCTGTGCCATTGTTGAAGGCATTGTGGAATCTGGTAAGTAAAAATCTCTGAAATAATCATCGAATAGGAAACAGCTAATCTAGTGTTATATAGCCTTCTCAAAAAAAAAAATTGCTCCAGCTTCTTGATTATTTTGATCGCCCTTTCCTAAGACATTGTGGTACTCTGGATCATAGATTCTAAATTATTCCTGGTATGTATACAAAAGCTGCTGAATGTGTGGACCTTCTCTGAAGCAGAGACACATCCTGGAATCCTCCTCACCCTCAAATTTAGGAATCAGAGCCAGCTCCAGACATTTGGGGACTTTAGATAAAGTCATATGCTAGTGTCTCCTATGGTTTGGCTCTTCTTACAATATTGTTAGGAATTTCAAAAATATATTCTTTTTTTTCTATTTTTTGAGTTTTTTTAACTGTACACTTACAATTTTCAGTTCCATTTTTTTTCTTCTTCTCTTGGATACTTTCCCCCTATTTATACTGCAAAGTTATATTTAATACTTGAGCAGGCATGCTGTTTTACAGAGTGCACTCTTTTTGCTTTTTCATTAAGTTTTTCAGAAATATTTTCAGTGTTGGTGTCCCTTAAAAATTGGCACCTCTAAGCCAATGCCTATTCAACCTTAGCCTAGAATCAGCCCTGTTAGGCTGTATCTACTCTGTTATTTTTTTAGACATTGATTGAAATCTTACATGTTCGTCCAGGGTTTCCCAGTAGGAAAGTTGAAAAGGTGTTTTTCTTCTTTACTGCTACCTTGATAAATTTTATTGGGTATTATTAAAATATTATTATTTTTCCTACTATTTTAGTATTATTTTATTGGGCATTTTATTGTATAATTTTTGCTATTTTTAACTGGGTTGGGATACTTTAGTATATAAAGTAGTTTGGAATAAAAATTCTGTTCATGGCAACACATAATGATTTAGCCGTCCATTGTTTTCCTGCCAAAAATGTTAAAAATGCTGGTTATATTCTCTTTGGGAATGTCTGACAGAGTAACTCCACACTAGGGCTTCACACCAGTTCAAAACTGGTTCTAAACCTGTATGCTCATATTTCTATGGAGTTTGAATTGAGTCAGCCCATTTTTGACCCTGCTGTGGTATACAGGTATGCAATGAAGCTGGCATTTTAATTCCAATGTTTGGCTTTGCTGTGCATTTGGCCAGAGACTCATCGTTGCCCTGCCTCTGGGTCTTAAGATAGTCTTTACTCCCTTCCTGCCTTCCCAGAAAGTGATGTCCTCACTCTCTCTTTCTCTCTCTCTGTATGTCTCGCTCTCCCTTTCCTCCACTTCAGCTAATACTAAGGCATGAAATCATGGTTACAACTACTAGGAATAATTCAAGTCCCAAAATTGCCAGCATGCTAAAATGTTTCACTATATCTTGCAAAGTGCTCTTAAAAGCAGAAGAAAACATGGAAAGCTTCTCAGAGCAACATACAGATCTTGTTATACTTTTATTTCTGATGAATGGTATCAGTGCATATAACATGAAATTAAAAAAGTAGATGGAAGGGTGGAGGAGTTGCTAATAACTTACTTTATTCCTACTCTTTTTGTGTAGAATAAAATGAGGTGACTTCCGTTCTTCCAGACTGGCAGCAGTTTGGGGCAGAGTACCAATTTTGATGCTCTTTAAACATTTCTGTTGATCAGACAGAAGTTCTAACTGGCTACTAGTGTTCTCTATCTCTTCTCAGGGTTTCAAATTTAGGGAAAAAAGAAGACAATTGCATGTCAGTTTCAGACTGCTTTGGAGGAATTGGGAAACTACCATGCTAAAAATAATCACAAGTTATTTGGGACTTGTGCTAATCAGGTAAACAAAAGACATTACTGCACAGTTAACGCTCATGTGCCTAATTTATTCTGCAACTTATTATATTATACAAAAATTCTAATGCTCTTGGTGTGATCATTATAGAAATGCAGGTACTTCAGTTGGCCACTGAAACCACATTTATTTGCTCTGGTAGTTTTATTCAGTATCCTTTCTCACTTTTGAACGTCACAAATTTATGTAAAAATGATTTTATAGATTGAACACTGCAGAAACAGCCAGAACCATCAAGCAGCTGCGGCAACTCACATATTAGAAAAGCTACTATACTTAACTTTTAGGCATTTTAGACTATGTTTCCAGTTGTACCAAGTTGCATAGATTGGGCTAAGGGTTCATAGTACTCAGCAGAATTTTAAACTATTACAATTTTCTGCAATTTCCTACTCTTAATAGCACCTACTATGCAAGCCCTTTACATTGATTTCTACTAAGCAGTACTAAGTCCATTTGTGTTGTGTTTCCTTTTCTATATGGCTCTGGATATTTGAAACCTGAATAGTTTCCAGTAACACAGCATTTGTTGCAGAGAGTAGACCTACAGATTCAAATTAGGATTTCCAGACAGGATAATTTACTGAGAAATATAGTCTGCTTAGATCTCTTCTTATCATTCTGTTTCTTCAAAAACTTGATTGAGGATCAGGGTATTGGGGAAGAAGAAACCTCTTCTAAATGGCTCTCAGTTGAAAGGGAAAGCTCTGTATATCCTAGATACTATCTCTTCCTGAGGAAACATTAACCACTCAAAGTAAGCCATTATTATTTAACTTCCTTATGGCCAGCATTCATAATGAAATAAAGTAGCAAAATTATAATTATTGATAGTTACTGTATAGTAATAATAGTGTACAGACCCTTATTTTCTAATAAGAAGTTTCAGTGCCTATCCTGGACCCAATGTTGTGATGTTTGCATTTATCAAGTCATATAAAAGTTAACTTTTTCACATTAAAACCACATTAAAACTGAAATAAAGTGCTGTATAATTTTCTATTTAACTTCCTCATTTGTTACCTGAATTGTTCTCCTGTCTTTGTCCACAAAATGACAGGATTAGTTCAGCTCCTTTCACCTGGCCAAATGGAAGAGATTTGTTACATTAGCAGTTCATAGGCATTCAATTTGCATTCAGTGAACTGTCCAAAGTTTAGTCAATTTGCTTTTTTCCCTCCTGCAATTTCCTTGAACTTTTACAACCAGTTGAAAGATTGTGAAATGGATCCTAGAAATCTTACAAGGTATTCTGAAAAATACTTTTTAATTGAAGGGGAGAAAGACCGAGTGATTAAGCAAATAAAATTATACATTGGTTAAACAATTTATCTGAAAGACAGATTGGCGGTGCAAATGTTCTTAAGGAAAGAAGCCATGTAAAAATTGCCATTATGAATAATAATGGGCTATCCAAAGATGACATAATATTCTTTCAGGAAAAAAAAGACATGGAAGTATTCCTTCAAAATTTTTATTCTTTCTTTTCAAGAAACAGATCATTCTGGGAGAATATGTAGCAATCTCATCTGACGTACTTGGATCTGAGCCACTGAACAATCAACAAAACCATATAGTTATGAAATGTACAATACAGTAAATGACATAAAATTGTGCATGGGTTTAGTATCATAGTCATTAGAGCCAACATGTTAATATTTCTCAGAGGAAAAAAGGAATAAAGATGAGTTTTGTTAGCTTCCAGGAACAACCATTTACTGATAGTTTCAGAGGGGAGAAAGAGGAGGAGGAAGAAGCAGTAGACATAACGATTGGCTTTGCTTCTTAACAATATGAGATCTAGGAAACAAATATTATGACTTGATTACTAATAAGCCTTTGTCCTTTATAAGGAGAAGGTTTCAGTATACACCCTCCCCTCCGCAAGAATACTGCATATGAAACTTTTGAATTTTACTTTCAAAAACCTGGCCTAATTTTTTTTTTTTTAAAAAAGTCCTCAATCTGTGAACAGAGCATTGTTTTTTGCCCCACAATTGAAATAATTAATGATTATTCTAGACAGGCCATAACAATAGCTCATTAAAAGCTGGTTTTTAAATCTAGGCATTCAGAAAATATAAAGCTCAAAAGCTTTTGACAACCTGAGCCACCAAAAATACTCAGCTGGCATTTCTAGGGAACCCACATGGTTAAAATGAGTCTATTGGTGAACTAGTTTTGTCCTTCTTTCCATATTTTGTGAATTGCCGCATTCTGAAAATTATAGTCATCATAAAGTCTTAAGCTCACTTTATAGTGTTTAAAACACTAAGTCCTGGTATAAGACAAGAGGGTATAAATTATAGGCAATATTTCTTAGAATATGGTAATCAAAGCAGCACAAAATACTGCTGAAAATTATCCTTGACAACTCAGTATATAAATATCTGTTAAAACCATAGTGTAAGGCCATATATCTGTAGATGAAACAAGCTCTACTTGACTCTCTTGAGATGATGGAAGTGCAAGGGTATGTTGGAATCTATTTCAAGGAGGGGATAATTGCACTTCCAAAGGGAAGTGGCAGTTAGTTTGATCTCAGAAAACATGATAGCTAGCAGTTTCTATTTTATAAAGAGAGAACAAAGTCTGCTATACTCAAATAATTTATCACTACCAGTTAATGGTATGTTTAAAAGGAAGTGCTTTGAGAATTGCAACTGAAGTGTTTCAAACGACATGGAAGCATAATCATTAAAAGCCTAACCCTGATTCACTGCAAGTAAAACGGGGATTTTGTTATTCATTTTTGTGGAAAGAGGAAGTCCCTTTTGTTTCTAAAGAAGCAACACACAGGACAACATACAGTTGTGTTCAAAAATATGCAACCCCCACTGAAATTGAGTGTTTTGGCCAGTTTGACATTGATTTTGATCA
>JAEANM010020589.1:0-12063 GCA_017656035.1 Myanophis thanlyinensis
TAAAATGGGACCCCTCGCGGTCATCCAAACGGACCCGGTTTCTTGAGTTTTCTTTCACTGATTTGGACCGGGTTTTCGGCTACAACAAATGGCTAGTTAATTTCCTTCTCCTACATGCAGCTTGCTGAATACACCACAATTTGTGGCACATGGAATGTAGAATAGAGTAATGTTCTTGGCATAACTACGGATTTGTTTGCATAACGTTGCAAACAAATGAAGCCTCATCTGTTAATGTTAAGATTTAAGAGAATTATGCCTTGACCAATTTACATTACAAAATTCCTTTGTGCTGCAGTATGAATATAAGTCATTATCTTGCTTTTTTTTCTTTTGGTGGAAGGTTTGGCTTAAAAAAGAGAACTACTGGAATTTTCAGATGTTAATGGAACTGGCAAAATGGAAAGTGACACTCTCTAATATACCTTACTATATCATGTACTTGTGTATATTTAAATATTTGCATCTGACTTGCTGAAACTGAAATAGCTTATTTTCTTATAGGAACTTTGCCAGGGTGTTACAGACAAAACTGCTAACTTGATTATGAAGGGGAAAAGAAGCTGTTTAA
Source organism: Myanophis thanlyinensis (assembly GCA_017656035.1). Classification (NCBI taxonomy): domain Eukaryota; kingdom Metazoa; phylum Chordata; class Lepidosauria; order Squamata; family Homalopsidae; genus Myanophis; species Myanophis thanlyinensis. Next base: position 572 of record JAEANM010020589.1, read on the forward strand.
AATAAGATTACATTTATTTTAAAAAGCATCCCATTTGTATGTATGTATGCATGACAAAGAGATGGCATTTTGTAATTTATAGTTTTATGCCTATTCAACTTTAGGAAGCTCATGAAAATTAGATAGCTGTGCCTTGATTTTCTAGTGAATAAGATTTTCAATTGTCATATTCTTTAATCTAGTTTTTTTTCCTTGTGTTGTTTTTTAGGATATCTCTTTAAATCTCAGTCTATCACTTATTCTATTCCAGAAGTTTTAAAAATTATTATGTTCATTGATCTTTTTTATTATGCCTTAAGGCATTCTTTTAAATTGGTATGCCATTTGACATATTTATCTGTTTCCTTTCATTTTGTTAATCAAGCATTAAAGTGGGATGTAGAGAGATATTTACCAAGTGGTAAATAATCATTGTGTGTGTGTGTGTGTTTATATCTTTCAATTATAAAGCTGGAAAATGTGTAATAGATACTGTACATACTGTATATGTGATAACATTATTTTATATATTATTTACTAAATGTATATCTTGGATTTCTATTAAGGAACAAGGTGGCTTGCATGGTTAAGAAACTGGGTTGGAAATTAGCAAGCCTGCATTCGAAATGTTGCCGAATGTTGCCCTGGGGGTTGGGGGGATGAACCCCTGTCCTTCACCCCAGTTCCTGTTGGGAACTTGAAAGGGTGTCCCTCCCAGGCAACTGTTATGTCATTGGCTAATTCTTTCAACCCAGAAGCATCTTGGTGCGTCTGACACAAGTGCAATTTCAATTCATATGGTGCTCGAAGTGTTTACCAAACTTAGAAAATTTAGATTATAGCACAAGAGTAAAATATAATTGAAATCAAGCCAAATTAAAATAAACATAAATGAGACCAAAATCAAATTCAACTATCAAGGCTTGGTGAAAGTGTTGGGGCTTTGTCATGATTCTAAATCCTGGGAAATGAGTGATCCAATCTACCATTTTGTAGAAGATGTTCCATAGTCTGGGTCCAAACAGGGAAAAGTCCTCTCCTGCCTAGTTGATAGACAGTATTTTGTCTGTGGGTGTAGGGATCTTCAGATAGCTCTCTCTTGCCAATCTATTTGACTAAGTTCATAATAAAGGCATAATCTAAGAACAAGAAACATAGACACTTGAAAGTCATTTTAAATTGTTCGGGTAGGCAAATGAAAATTAGTGAAGTTCTCTCAATACAGACTTCATATGATTCTTGTTTTTTGCAGTTCAGCTGTTGTATTTTGTAGTAATTACAATATGTTTCCAAAGGTCAACCCCATGCAAAGTACATTACAGTGATTCAAGATACAGTCAGGATGGGTTTGATTTTGTTAAAAATGAATTGGAAATCTTATTGTGTGGAAGGGGTGAACATATTATTGCTAAGGTTTATAAAATGCTATTGAAATTGATTTTGGAAAGTGAACATGTAAAACATTGTATGATTCAGTGGGCAAGGAATTTTGGATATAATTTTATGCTTGAACAATGGGAAAATATGTGGATGAAATATTTAAAATTTATACTAAACCATAATTTAAAAGAAATATTTTATAAGATGATGTATTTGCTGGTATCTAACACCAGATAAGTTATCTAAAATGTATAAAGGTATGTCAAATGAATATTGGAAGTGTAAAAGTAAAGAAAGAACTGTTTATTATTTATGGTGGACATATGATAAAGCAAAGAAATTTTGGAGTAACATTCATATTTTAATACAGAAAATTCTGAAAATGAAGATAAAGATGAAACTAGAAACTTCTTTTGGAAAGAGAATGGAAAGAGACTTGGAGAAAAACTTTGGCACTTTGACCTTATATATCAGAGGTTTCAAATTCAAGGCCCGCGGCCAGATCTGGTTCATGGGGTGCTTAAATCTGGCTCATGGGGCATGCCTGGGAATATCAAAGGACCAGCCTGTGGTGCCTCTGCCACTAAAACCAGGCCAAAAAACAGGTTGAAATTGGGTCAATAATGGTAGAAAACCAGGTTGAAACTGTGCCAAAAATGGGCTGAAAACTGGACCGAAACCAGGCCGAAACTGAGCTGGAAATGAACCTGAAAATGGATGGAAAACAGGCCAAAAATGGGCTGAAAATGTGCCAAAAAGGGGCCAAAAATGGGCCATGCAGGACCCCCACATGCTCCATTTTGGCCATTAAAGTGCTTTAGGAGGTGTCCACCCCCTCCTCTTCCCCCACTTGCCAAGGAGAACTGGAATGCTGATCGGCCTTCAAACAAATCCAGTTTGACACCCCTGCTATATATGTTGACTGCAGCAAGACTATTGTACACACACAAAAAATATGAAAGGACAGTTTGATTCCCACCATGGACGAATGGTTTGCAGAAGCTCATGGAGTTGGCAGAAATGGCTAAACTGACTATTTTAATTAAAGATAAGAATATAAGTACCTTTGTTTTCACATGGAGTCTGCTTCTGAACTTTGTACTTGAGGTGGGAAAAAAATGAAACTCTGATTTTGGGTTTTACCAATTAGATTGATAGATGCTTATAAAAATGGCTAGTTTATATTATTATGAAAAAGCAAAAAGTCATGGTTTAATGTTAATGCCTTATTTTACTGCAACAGAGGGAGTTGGAAGTCAACACTTTTTTTTTCTTTTTCTCAACCCTTCCTCACTTCTCTTCTCCCCCCATTGCTTCCCTATTTACTTTTATATTTTGTATCTTATCTTATAATGTAATAAAATGTTTAAAGAGAAAAAAGATGCAGATTATTCCATTTGATTTATTTATTAAAAAATGCTCAAGATAGGTACTATTTGTGTGAACATGCTCCTCATCATAACTGTTGCTGGGTTCCAGGAGAATTTTTGAACAGAAAATTTGCTCTTTTCAAGGAATACAATTCTAACCCAAATCACCTTTACCTCAAGTCCTGATAATAGTCAATTTGCAACTTCCCTTCATATCTCACTTTGTCAGATACTACTTCAGTATTTGCTCCCATTCTGTGTCCCATTCTCCATCTCTGCCTAACCCATCTCATAATAAATCATAATTTCTTAAGGTGACCAACATGTTCTAATTCTGTCCTAATACTTGTACACAAAGACCATGCCCAGACCAGAAAAGGCTCCTGTAAATGATTCCTGGAGAACAGATAAATGGTGTTTCTGTCCTTTCCCCTGCACAGGAGACTTTTATAAAATTAAGCTAGAGCTAGCATTGCCTCACTATGGGGCATAGTGCCCAGTGGTGGAATTCACATTTTTTGACTACCAGTTCTGTGGGTATGGCTTGGTGGGCATAGCTGGGTGGATTAACCGTGTGAAGTGGGGAAAAAAGGAGATTTCTTCTAATAGCTGATTCTCTGAACTGCTTAGAAAATTTACTACCAGTTCTAGCGAATAGGCTAGAACTGGTTGAATTTCAAATCTGATAGTGCCTCAATACGAGATACTATAAACAGAGAAATGGGTAAGAACAGAAGTTATTTTTAAACATTGTCTCCCATCTCTTACCATTCTTCTGCTTAGTCTTATGTTTGCACCCATGTTGGTCACCCATCAGTATAGGTAGAAGTCTGGATCTGGTTCCTGGATGATATAGTTCCCCATCTCTTCGTGTGTGAGAAGAAAGACTACAATTGAAAAGTGCAGTTACTAGAAAAGAGCAATTTCAAATGACACCAATCTGAGGCCATGAATATTAGAGCACTATATTTTTCTCTTAATCTTGATTACCACACTACATGGAGATTTAAAAAAAACCTGAGCCGAAACCTCTCTTCGCCATGTACTAAAATATTAGTCACAATTCCAGGCCAGATGACTTCTGATTATGTCTTTAATATAATATGTGATTCAGGCCTCATTTTCAAGCAGCAGAATGGATCTATTAACCTCATAGCCTGTGATTATTTCCTATGCAGCTCACTGAGCTGTGCAGAAAGGAACTCTGATCTGATGGAAAAATCCTTGAATCTGACTATAATGGTATGTACAAAATACCAAAAGAGTTCAGGATCAATTCTCCTTGGTCCCATAACATTTATAGTTCCATGAATCACTATAACTTCATTTACCTAAACGATATAGTTATTTACCTACTTAATTTGTTTGTAGACTGGCAACTTTATTGTAAGAATATTGTATTTTCCTTCCAATACATTGGCCATTATGATACTAACAAAAACGTGACTAAAAGAATACATTTTCTTTGCAGAAGCATCAACCTCATACATCATTCATGAATTATTGTAAGAACTATTAAATAGTCATGGATCTTGCCATGGGCTTGACCAGCTTGTCATGAATCACTCAGACTTTAGCATGATTTATATAGTCTGCATTTTTTTTTTATAGATCTCCAAGTTATTTCATTTTGTCTAACTGGTCATTTTAATTCATTCAGTAACAACAACAAAAGATTTTTTCTTGTCTTCATATATTTGACATGGTATGACTTGTTACTGAAACTTGAATATTTCAGATGGTAGTACTAATGGCTGCATGTACAAATTTTCCAGGAGTGTGTAGTCATTCTAATAGTTCTACCATATTTGTTTGGCTAAGAATGTAATACTGTTCTAGATTTACATCTTCTGTATTATAGAGAAGATAAGTTAGAAAGAGTTTGTAGTCCAACATATATTTGTTATACAAGTGGGACAGCTCTTATTATCTGTATCCTTTATAACAAGAAGCCTTCAAAAGGACATGATCTAGAAGTAGGGAGTTAAGTTGAGCAAGAATCAAATTAAATTTCATGGGATAATTAAACATAAATGATTATGCTTTATGTCTAAAATGCATGCCAAGTGAGCTTTCAAAAGCCTCAATACACTAACTCAGTACTCTCTTATTGATAGGTACTGAAAATAAGCCAAAAATAAATGATTCAGTCTCATAGAAATTTGGGTTCACAGCAGCAATCACATTTCTTTTAGTCTTCATTATTGGGTTATATTTTGATACTTTACTTTTGATACTTTATTTTTTTGGTTTCAAATTCAAATTCAAATGTATTGGTCACATACACAGTCATACATGGTACGATATGCAGTGAAATGATTACGCGACCACCTGCGACCACGAGTAAGTTAAGGCAAAATGGGAGGGTGGGGTAGGAAATAAGTTAGGGATGGTTGGGAAGCTGGGAGTTAGATACAGTCATGGTTCCTGTTGTAGTCCTGAGTGTGCTTGTGGTTCCTGGTTTAGTGTCCGTATTGCCATTGGAAAGAAGCTTTTTCTCATTCTCTCTGTGTTTGCATTCTTCCTTTCATTTCATTTCATTCTTCCCTTCAACTCAAAGAAAAAATCACTACTGTGGTCCATGTGACTTGGATACTTAATTTATCTTTTGATACAAGTAAAATTACAATGAGAACCAAGGATGTTTCCTAAACCATGGATCTTCATCACTGGAGGTTTTAAAGAAGAGACTGGACAGACACTTGTCTGAAATCAGAGGTGGCATTCAGCCAGTTCGGACCAGTTCTGGGATACTTGTAGTGGAAATTTTGAGTAGTTTGGAGAACCAGCAAATACCACCTCTGGATGGCCCCACCCCCATTCGCCTACTTGCCATTTGCCCAGCCCTGCCACGCCCGCCTGCCCACCCACCCTATATATTTTGCCACCATCATGCTGCCCAGCTAATCTCCGTGCCTCACTTCTGCACCTTGCCTACTTGACTGCTCTGCTCACCAAAGTTAAGCATGCCACTCACTCACCCTTTGCCTGGGGACGTGCCATTCCCCTGCTCAGGTCTTGCCCTGAAGCCTTCTCCCACATGCCGCCACTCCCTCTGGCCTCAAACTACAGCCCCCTGGGCCAAAGTAATTTATCCAGCCTGCGATATGCCACACTAGGCCAAAGGGCTGCAGGGAGGGGTGGCGTGGGTGCAGGAGGGTCAAAGTGGTTTGGGAACAGACCGGACTGTTCTTCTTATCTTTAAGAAGATTTTCTTATCCAGAAAGCACTGCAGTGGAGATTTTGCAGCCGCCACTTCTTCTGAGCCTTGGTCACTCGTGGAGATGCTCCATGTGCTTTCCGGGTTGGCAGCTGCTTCTCTCCGCTGCTGCTCTTGCTGGGAGAGCATCTTGTGCAATTTATCAGCCATGAGATGCTACTTTGGGTCCTCTAAGTCCCATCCAGAAAGCGATGTGGCTGAGAGAACAGCATTCAACATGGATGCTGCTTCTCTATGCAGCAGCACTTTCTGCGTGGGATTTAGAGGACCCAAAATGAAATTGCAGAAGACACTCTCCCACCAAGAGCAGCAGTGCCACGAAAAGAAGCAGCTGCTGCCCTGGAGAGCAAAGATGGAGGGGAGCAGGCCCCGAAAGGCTGCTTGGTCAAGCCTGGCTGCGTGGCTGAAGCCATGCACATGCATGGAAGCCTCGCCACATGTCTAAAGCCATGTGCATGCATGCATGCACAGAAGCCATGATCATGCTCACATTATTATTATTATTATTATTATTATTATTTATTTAATTTATATACCGCCCCCTCTCCCTCAGGACTCGGGTTCTCCAAACTGCTTAGAAAATTTACTACTGGTTCTAGTGAACCTACTACAAGCTGCTGAATTTCACCTCTGCTGGAACCTGATTTCTTCATTCTTTGTCCCTTCTCACAAAATGTTTCAGAACTTTAACAGACTTCTTTCGTAAATCCAGAAAAGGAAATTTATCCAGTAATTCTTTTGGTTATGTGAGGTATCAGCCAGTTTCATTTGACTATTCAATGTAGCATCTCCTTTCATGTCATTCTCATAGCCATTTCTTTTAGATATTCTTTCAAATCGGACTTAATACTATCCAGTAAAGCTTGTGTTTTCCATATCATCTTCCTATCTATCTAAAATGGAAGACATTTTAAAAAACAACCTTGTTATTTTAAAGTAATTTTGAGTCCTTTGTTCATAAATATCTCTGAATACTAAATGTCCAATGTTAAAAGTATTTTGTGCCATTCTGTTTTACTAAATCAATATTTGATGTAAGTCAAATAAAAGTGCTCTTCTGCTTTAATTGTAGTCTTTAATTCCTTTTAGTTTCCACTAGTGTCCATCCTTCAAAATCCTGCCTAATCATATTTTTAATGTTCAAAAAAATAGAATTTTCCCACAGGAAGGATTCTTATAATTAATTTCAAAATATTATTTCAAATCCAGTCAATGCTCTAACCCACTTTTGTAATTCATCCCCTCTCCCTCAATAAATGATTGTTTTAAATTCTTAAAAATGTATAAAATTTATTTCACCAATGGTTGAAGAAAACTCACTCAGTTTAGTAAAACTTACCATTATGGAATTTCCTAATATGAAACAAACAAACAACAAGCAATTTCCAAAGGTGTTTAAAAAATAAAGTATTCAAACTTTGTCATTTTAAATGTGTTGAGCCACAGTATGGTGACATTCTCTTGTCTCCCAATGCTCACTGGAAATCTCTTTATTTTGCAATCTCCTCAGGGAGAGCAATAGTATGGAATGCATGTGGGTGATCCCAGTCATATTCTTTGTGTGGAGAGTCACAAAGAGTTGGATTTTTACTCTGGTTCATCATTCCTCCAGGGTTATTGGTTCCATTCTCTGCAGAGCTATTTTCAGTTTGCCATTTCTTCCTCAGAAGTCAAATTGGAGCATATCTATGGAGATTCTCAATCACTCAGGTCATGGTTATCCCAAAGGTATTTTTCCAAAAGGCAACTGGGGTTTCTTTTTTTTTTCTTTGAAAACATTTTGCTTCTTCATCCAAGAAGCTTGGAGAACTGAAGAAGCTTCTTAGATGAGAAGTGAAATGTTTTCAAGGGAAAAAAAAGAAAGTCCAGTTACCTTTTGGGAAAGCACTTTGGAGACAAACTAAAGCATATTTTTAAAGGTGGCCCTTCCCAATCTTTTCTTAGGTGAAGGCCAAAATTCTGATCTGATTAGATCCAAAACTACTTTTTTTAACATAGACTTACTTTAAATTAAATCATTTTCCCTGCTTATTATAATTGTTGCTTTTAATGAAAACGAAGTGAAGAATTTTGTAATGCAGATGGGCATGAAAGGTAATGGAGAGTTGATGTCACATAATAGCTAAGAGCAAAACTTTTGTACCTTTTCTGTTTTCTGTAAAGTTGCAGAATTAAGGACTTTCTATCCCATCATAGGAACCTGAAATGGTTAATTTCTTTTGAATGTAGCACGAGTCACCACATAAATGGGACCATTTCCTTCATGCTAGTGCACCATTCCTTTTTACAAAATTATACTTGAAAAAAAGAAATGTCTTCTGAATATGGACATTGGACATGATGTCTGCAGTAATGGGCATTGCAGAACATTAGGTTCAAAGACATTTAAATGATCACTAGTCCAATTTCATGCCCAGAACAGGATTCATTATAGCATCTTTGATGGATGATGACCCAGCCTAGGTTTGAAGACCTCTAGTGAAGGAGAACTCATTGCACCTTATGTTCCACTAGCTCGATTTCTTTTCTGATGTCTACCATAGCATTCTTTTATTATACTTTTAGCCCATTAGTTCTGATCATAGCCTCTGGTGTGATAGAGAACAAATCCATTCCTCTTTTGTGTGACTATGAAGAGCCACACAGATAATCTCTGGAGAAAATGTGCAGCATCAGTTACAAAAACACATTTTAAGCCTAGGAAACAAAGAAAACATTAGAAAGAAACTCAGACTGGTTCTGCATCAACTCAACTCCTGGGAATATGAAAGGGAAGGAAAATCAGTCCAGCTTTCAAAATACTGTCAATGTAGCCTATATCAATAAAATAGAGTTCTAGTCATTCTTGAAGAGTCTGTTTAGTGACCTGGCCTACCTCAAAGGAATGAAACACTTGAGATATTTGAAGACTGTTATCATAATTCTCTTCAAGTGTCCTTTTCTAAACATACCCAGATCCTTTAACTGTTCATCCCAGAGCTTGGTTCCAAGTTTTTCACCATGTTGATAGTTCTCCTCTGACCTTGGTTGAATTGTCCATTATGAATTGCGGTGCCCAAAATTGGACATGGTCCTCCAAATGTGGTCTGACATCTAATGTGTAATATTTCAAAACACCATTTAGCTTTTCAACAGCTTTGTTACATTGCTGGATGATACGTAATTTGTGGCCAGCTGGAACATCCAGATCTCTTTCAGTGTTTTATATTTTTTCTAGCCTTATGGAAAAGGTTCACTTTTCTCTGTGTTAAATTCTGTTTGATTCCTTTCAGCCTATCTATAACTGTTGGAAACATCTCTTTTATCTAAAGTATAGCATTAGCTATCCCTCTAACATTTTGTGTCATCTGAACATTTCTAAGAGTCCCTTTAGCTCTGTTATCCAAGACACTGGGGAAAAAATTGAACAGCATGGGGCCAGGATGCAGCCCTGTGGCACTCCACTTGACATTGAATAAGCATTCTTTGAGTACCAGCATTCAACCAATTTTGTGCTCATCTAAGAGTACTATCATATAGTTCCATATTTTATCATTTTATGGAAGAAAAAATCATAAAAGTGTTCTACTGAGGGCTTTCCTGAGGTGAAATATGCTGTGCCTATAGCATTCCCCTGATTTACTTAACAAGTCACTCAGGTCATAGGTAGAGGTAACAAATGTAGCACACTTTGTTTGCAACAAAGGTATTTTGGCTCTTGTTCATTGTAGCATACCTATCCAAGTCCTTCATGGGACTTGAGCAGGATGGATGACCAGTTGACAGATCTGTCATTTCTCAAGTCTTCCCCTTTTTGAAGATTGCTGTCTTTCGGTCTTTCGGCACCTCATTAATCTGCCAAAAGTTCTAAAAAATTACTAACTGAGGGTTGTGTGATCTCCTCTGAGAGTTTGATTGGCACCTTACACTATAATTCATCTCATCCTGAAGATTTGAATTAATTTAAATCAAGATTGCAGCCTGTAGGTTGGATGTGTCATACGCTGGCCACCCCGAGTTCCGGTGAAGGGGAAAAAAGTTGTGATACATCCCGTGATGACGTGACGTTGTGAATTTGACACCCCAGATTTAAATTAATTAAGTTTTCCCTTACTATCTTGTTGTCTACCCTAAGGACAGTTCCTCCTTCTCCCTTTGGCATATGCATGATCAGCTAGGATTCTATTACACCTTTTGAGCAAAGACAGACCCAAACTAGGAGATCAAAAGTGCTACCCTCTGTCATTGCCCAAATTTACTACTTTCTCTTCCCAACTGATTTACATTTTCCTTGGCTTTCTGTTTATTTCCTAATATATTTAAATAAGCCTTTGTGTTATTTTCAGCATCTCTCAGAAGTATCAGGTCATTTTGCACTTTAGTTGATTGTATCGTGACAATATTAATTCACAAAGTAAACTAACAAACTGAAAATGGTCAAATGATAGTCTCAAGGGTGCTTTATTTCCAAAAGGCAACTAGACTATGTTTTCTTTTCCCTTGAAGAAAAAGAAGACACTTCGTTTTCATCCAAGACTATTCATCAGTTCTGACTGGATGGGTGTGTGTGCGAGAGAGAGAGAGGATGGAAGGATTAATCCTGACAGGAGGGGTCCAAATGACAGTTTCATTAGTTCAAAGCTAGATCCCTCCCATTTATTTTTCTTTCTGTAAATATTATTTGTGATGGGTGACCTTGGGCCAGTCCCTCTTTTTCAGTCCAACCCATCTCACAGAATTGCTGTGAGGAAAATAAGAGGCAAAATACTGTATGTGTTGGATATGTTCACAGCTTTGAATTATTTGTAAAAATAGTAAAGTGGGTTATGAATAAATGACATTAAAAACTAAAATAAATATCTTACTTCATAGAGTTAACAAACAGGAGATGGATTTTAACAGTTGGGAAATATTATTTTAGAATATGCTTTATAGGTTGTCCATCCTCAATTTAAAACCATTCATTTAGTGACTGTTCAGAGTTACAACAGCACTGAAAAAAAGTGACTCATGACCGTTTTTTATACAGATTGGGGTAGATTGTAGGAATGAAACTGAAATATAATTTTATCATATTTTATCTAAATCTTAAATTATTGTATATTATCCAATTCCATTTTAAATTGCTTTTTATCAAATTTTAGTAATAGTTTGTTTCTGGAACTCTGCACTTTGATATGGCCCAAGGGCTAATCAATAAAATTAATGAATATACTTACAACCATTGCAACATCCCAATGGTCACATGATGAAAATTCAGATGCTCAGCACCTGATTTATATTTATGACAGTTGCAGTATCCCAGGGTCATGTGATCACCTTTTGTGACTTTCTGACAACAAAAATCAATGTCTTCCTAACTTAACAACTGCAGCAATCCAGTTAACAACTGTGGCAAGAAAGATAATAAAATGGGGCAGAACTCACTTAACAATAGTCTCACTTAACAAATTAAGAAATTTGGGGCTCAGTTGTGATCATAAATTGAGGGTTACCTATTACTAGGGACATTTTTGCAAGGAATTGCAAAATCCACCTCATCTTTCTTATTATATAATGGTGTT
>JAEANM010020590.1:0-12063 GCA_017656035.1 Myanophis thanlyinensis
CTTAAAACTATGAATTTAAAAGAAATTAAATTTTCTTCTCCCGCCTCCCGCCAGCCCGAGAACAAGTACTGTACCTGTCCGAGCTGATGGTCTTTTGTATCTTGGAACATAATTTGTAAGTAGAGACTATTTTTTTCTAGAAAAATTTTTTGTAAGTTGAAATTTTTGTAACTAGAGGTCTTTGTAAGTAGAGGTACCACTGCAATCTAATAGACAGCCATTTCCATATTATTATTGAAAAAAGTCCCTGGATGTGTCTATCAGGAGTGTCAAATGTGACATATTGTGACTTTTTTCCCCTTTGCTAAATCGGGCATGCACATGATGCATCCAGCCCACAGGCCACAAGTTTGACACCCCTGGACTATATAGTCACCAGGAGTTTCACTAGATTCCAAAACAGTTGGATTTTAATTCAGGAAAAAACCCTCTAAATGCTTCTTAGAACCTTTTCTGCATATTAACTGCTGTTCAATGAACCTGCTCTTGAGTAGAAGAGATTCATCTGCATTTGCAAAATGAGATTTTAGCTTTTAAAAACAAAAAGAAGAGTATTCACTGCATTTCTTTCCTATTTTATAGCTAGAATAGAATAATGGGATTGTGTCCCATAAACAACTTTAATTGCAGCACAAATATATCTTCAAAGGCATTTGGTTATCTTTGGGCAAATCATCAATCTTCTTATTTAATTGGCTACTATGATGTATCTCTCCTAATTTAATCTATGAGATTTTGGTAGACAGTTTGTTAGGTTTAAATATCTTGTCATTTATCCAAATTAAATAGAAATAATGATCATCAAAGAGAGTCATCTCTTTATTTCCAGCAAACGAATCAAAATGGCTGTATTTTCCCCAGCCAACATTGTCATAATCATTTATACAGTTTAAATTTAAAGTATCCACAGCTTGTTTATGCAATTTTACACTTTTTCTGTTCTTTGGGATATATTTAAGAGTTCCCAAGTACTTTGTTACTTTTGTATCAAATTGTTGATCACAGGATTTTAGGAGAGGGCAACACAAAATAAGATGAGCACATGTCCTTGGTTTTAATGTCTGATTTTAACATTTTATGTTTTATCTGTACCTACGTGTAACTGTAAACTATCCAGAGTTACCCTATGATAAGATCAATCAATCAATCCTGACCATCTCCTCCTCCTCCTCTTCATCTTCTTTTTCCTATCTCTGATTGCTACAGCATGAAGGCAGTCTGAAGAAAATGTGGAGTTATCTGGAAGCCCCAACTAAAGCAAATGTCAGGTTATGGCTGTCATTATTAAATGGTGTGGCAAAATGCCCATAATCTATGCTTCATGAGCTTCGAATTGACTGCCTTCTAACTTCTAATTAGAGAAAAATGTAATATATAAATTCTTAAATTTGCTAAGACCTGGTTGTCTCTGAAACAACGAAGCCATGCTTCAGGAAATAGAATCATATAGGGAATTGTTTTTTCCCCCCTTGTTTCAAGAGAGAAATGCTTCAAAAATCACAGGTAGAGCAACTCAATTGTCAAGGTGGTTCAAGCTTGTCCCCCTAGAAGGTGGCTTGATTAATGTACCCCTCAAAAGTTACAGTTGCAACAGTGAGGGAGCAAGTGTTCTGTTCTGTCACCCTTGACATTGCTGCAATGTTTAAGTCCCAAAATTACTTGGATAATATTCATCACATGCTGGAATGGAAGATAATGATGATCAAGTGTAAAGGAAAAGACCTGAACCCTTTTTTATTTGATTCTCAGCTAGTTTTTTCTCCTACCACAATCATATTCATAAGACCCCATAACTTCATAAAAGCATAATAATACAACTTCACAGAATGACACATGGTAATGAATTAAAATTAACTAAGAAAATCAGCAGCAGATCACAAAAGCTTAAAACCCAGTGGAATTAAGTTATGTTCCATTTGCTCTTGCAAACAATAATTTGTTCTTGTTAGCCTATACAGAGACAAGGGGGCAAGTTTAATTTGCAGAGAGTGGCTGTTTCATAAAACTGATGTTCCCAACCAAAAGCAGGGCCTGCATAATTCAGTCCCACTTGCCACACACAACTTGGGGGCCAATAGCAGCTTCATCTGGGCTGCACAAATTGGACACATTCAGCCTAATTGGAGAAGACATTTCTGTTGTACCTCAGTGTCACATTGTATAGGACTTTGGTATTGGCATGACCTGGGACAAGGCATGGAGGCAACACAGCCAGTTGATAGTTCAAACTCCCCTTTATTCCTCCATCTTTCTCCCAAATTCTCCCATGTTTATGGAAAGTCCTGGAGCACACACACACAGCAGCCTGTGGCTGTGAGTAGTTCAGCAAAACACTGCTAGCCCCACAGCTTCAAAGCAAGAAGTCTAGCAAGGCAAAGGAACAAGGCAATGAGTCCATGAAGCAAGGAATAAAGCAATGAGTCCATGAAGCAAGGAACAAAGCAGAATATATGCCTAATGTATTTTTCTCCTCTATTATATGGGTTCACTATTTTAAAAAAATTCTTAATTAACAAAAACTCAAGTGACTTAACAAGCCCTAATAGATAGTTACAAGCTATACCTGTTCTGTATGTCCTGTTCAATAAAAAACCCTCTAGTTGGTAAAAAAAAAAAAAAAAAAAAAACCTCCACTATCTGCATACACTGAAACCACAGAGCTGACTCCCTCCTTCCCAAAGAAACTGGCAAATATCTCATTCAACCTTTCTTGCACTCACCACAGGGAGAGCCCCTCAAAGATACTTAATCAAGCACTTGGAACTTAACCAAGGAACAATAACAGTAAAAGAGAAGTGAAAGGGACCTTAGAGGTCTTCTAGTCCAAGCACTGCCAAGCAGCCTAATGGATAAGCCTTTAAGAGAGCTGACTTCAACAAGCTAATAGAGACTAGAAAGGATTTCATGAGCAGATCTTCTAAAAAGAAAAACAGTTCATGATGATGGGAAACCCTTGAAAATGAAACCATCAAGGAATAATGAAAAAAAATAATCTGACATGAAAAAATTAAAGATACTATGCAATGCATGAAATCCTTGAACAAATAGATGGGCAAAAAGGTCAAGTAAAAAAACCTGGAAAGATGGTCACAGAACTAAAGCAGAATACAAGCAAGGAATTTGCAAGGAAGGAGTCATGATAGTAAAGGCACAGAATGGGCAAAGACTGGCAACTAATGCCAAAAATAAGAAAAGAAATGTAGGGAAGAAGGAAGGAAACAAGAGGTTCACTAATGGGAGCAGAAGGCAAGAAGGAGACAGGTAACAGGATGAATTCAGAAATACATAACTCCTTCTTGGCATCCCTTTTGATGCAAAAGGAAAAAAATGTATGAAAAGCAAAACCAAGGGAGATAGAATTGGTATATAATTCCAAATAGGCATGCAATTAGTAAGATAAGTACAAATCATGTGGACCAGATGGATTATATCTCAGGTTTCAGTCAGGAGAAGTCTCTGGACAGGAGGAACAATTAAAATATGGAATAGCTTACCTCCCAAATTCATGAGTTTCCAGAATGGACAAAAGAAGCATTTCACCTGGATGATATAAAATTCCTGCCTTGAGCAGGGGGTTGGATTAGAAGACCTCCAAAGTCCATTCCAGCCCTATAAATCTATCTCCTATGTTCTACCATCCCTAAGACTACCCAGAGGCTACTGACCAACTCTAGTTGGCCTTGGTGGCACCTGTCTTCCCCTTCTGTTGTTTCTCTCTTACAGGCTCTGGAGCAGCAGGAGTTTCTGCCTGCCCCCAAGACCCTCAACCCATCCCTGTCTTCCAGCTCTGCCACCAGCTCCATTAGTCTTGCAGCCTCTGAGGGTCTCTGCTGCCTGGAGGTGTTGCCTGAAGATGCCTCACCACCCAGTTCAACTTCTAATTGTTCTCCTCTCTTTTCCTCTCCTGGGGGCTGCCTGGATCAGCCTGGATCTGCTCAGTTTGTTGGGCTGCTTGGTTGTGGTTGCCAATTCTGTGTCTGGACAGACTCTCTGGTCTCCCCACAGCAGAGCCTCACCCATCAGGTGGCATTCCAATTCTTGAAGCTGAACTTGTGGCTGCATCTCTACCATCATCATAGCCACCATGCTCATCACCTCATCATAGCCCCCATGCTCATTCTTGCCTTGGGATCCCTGGGATTCCTCAATTCTCTGAGGACCTGATGCACTGTGGCTGGAAGGTTTTTCAGTTCAACTGACAGTCCTACAATGACTGGTTAGTGGGTGGAAGCATGGGATTTCACTTGGTAAGGCAGTAAGTACCATCCAAGGCATGAAAAATTGGTGGGTTCCCTTCAGACAGTCCCTTGCTCTCAGCCATAGCCTACCTCACTTTATTTGTAAAATAAAGACAGGGATATAAAATCAATTTAATCTGGATTGCAGATTAAAATCAATGAACAAGTCTGTGATAATAGAGCAATAAGAACTCAATGAGGTTTCTAGGAGCCCAACAGTAAACAAGCAATCCCTGCTTTAAAAATTAAACCCACTCTCCAGATGAACTGGTTTTATAGAATTGTAGAATTGGATGCTTTTAGAACAGCTCAACTTGACATAAGAGTATAGAAGTCTTTTAGCACTTATACTTCAATGACTGCACTTCTCTTCAGCTTTTTAAGTTGTCAAACAGTGTATCCTAAGCAAGAAAGGTCCCCAAGCCTGTATCTAACTCAGATTCTATTGCTGCATAGAAGTATCACAATGTTATTGTGCACAGCATCTGTTTGTCTTCAAGGACTAGCCATCCCTTTGTTGGAGGAAAATTAAATCAAATATTTATTCCTTGGCTTTCCTTGCTGAACAGGAAGAAATTGTCAGTTATACCTGTGTGGTGCAGAACAGCTACATCATAGATCCTAGGGTTTGATTATCAGTCATATATCATCTGTTGGTGTCTCATTCTTAAAGTCCTTGATAACTATGTGATTTCTCAGAAAGAGAATATGAAAACAGAATAGTCTTATGGTCAAGGAAAAGAAAGATTACTCTGAGCAACCCAGACTCTGCACTATAGTACTTTTTCAATGTATTTTTCTTATAACTATGTTTAGCCTCTAAATTACAAAGGAGTGAAACTGGGGTGAGAAGAGCCTACATTACTGAAGGTTGCACCAGAAGAATCTGATGTGCTTAGTAATTTTAATGCAAAAAAGGGCAGAATGCTATTGGGAATTAAATAGATTTCTACAAGGTGAAATTAAAAAAAAAAAAAGCCAAACCTTATGAGAAAGAATACTTCACTTGAGAGAAAATGGCTTTGTTCATATAATATGGTTGGTTTGATTTAACTGTAGTACCAAAACAGGAAATATCTCTGTTTCTCTCTCCGCACCCTGCTACGCTTTCTGTTTTATTATTTTATTTATTTCAATTGTTCCTCATTTTTTTCCAATCTAAATCAACAAAGACTGTGGAAATTGAAATAGTTGGGCAGTAAGAAGGGTTTTGTTCACTTTTAATTTATTGCTACCCACGCTGCTATTTTTAGCATTTGAAGATTGTGATTTTTTTTATAAGTGAAAAAGTTTATTTTTTTGTAAGTGATTTTTTATTTTTCTTTTAATTGCATTGATTTTTATGTATGATTAAATACATACATGCTTAACAGACAAACTTTTGGGGTAAGCATTGTTATGCACAGTGAAGAAGTAAAAAAAGTGAAGTAAAGAAATGAAAGGCATTGAATAAGAAAAAAAACAAAAGAAAACATAGCTAAATCTAATTTACAACATCAGTTGCTGTATTTCCCTTCCTCTCTCTATGTTCGCAAATCTTTTCATGTTTCCAGCGTAGCCCATACATTGGCTCATATATTTTCTTTTGTTGTTGTTTTTTTAAATTGAGGATATCACTAACTCTATCTAGCTACAACTTTTGGGATCTTTCTCTTTCCCACACTCTATCTTTTTTATAATCAAAGAACCTCGTTAATTCTTTTTTGTTATCACTTATTTTGTATTCAATCCATATTCATTCAGCATCTTCATTTTTTTTTTACTTTATCTTCATTTTGTTTGATCAGTATCTCACTCATATTGCATTCAACTTTTATTTTTCTCTTGGCACAGCACAGTAATTCTTGAGTTGCATACCATAAAGAGAGAAGGAACACAATGGTATATTCAATCTAAATCTATTCAATCTATTTCAAATTTTGAAAATGTTTCATGTAACTGACCATATACTCACCACTATATTTCTGACAGCATGTCTTAACTTTTTTTTTCATCCAAAATAAACAATATTCTAAAATGAGCAAATTCATTTGCTTGCATTACTTTTATTTTCATTTATATGTGGCAATAATTCTGTTTTCCCGGTCGAACAAAATACTTTGTATGTCTGATTTTGAGATCCATGTGCCTCAGTGCATCATACAAATTATTGACCATTTGCTGGTTCTCAGTGTTGAACTATTTACCCAGAATTCTCTTTATTCTTATGCATACTATCTTATACAGCTCTTACAGCATTCAGTAATCAACCTTCACATTCCATATTAATTCAATCCAAAGAAGTTATTAATTCTTTGATAGTGGTTATTATATTGCAATCTAATACAAATTTAATGGATGAGAGAAATTATACTGAATTTTTAGCATAGACTGTATTGCTAATATGGCCAATAGTTAATGACATCTGTTTTTTTTTCTTTTTGTGCCCAATGTTAAAAGGTGCATAATGAGTCTTATAGAGTCATGATGATCTTAAAAATAAAGGAAAATAATTTCTTATTAAAATTGGAAGGAGTTGCAATGTCCTCTTATTTCTCCAATTCAATCTGTGTTGAAACTCCATCAGTAAGTATTAATGGCCAAGATTATATGACAGTTAGAACCAATTCTCATTTTGTTATAGCATATGAATTGTCTCTAGTGAAATTTTAGCTCCTAGTAGAACATATTTCCTCTACTCTTCTCTCCCTTTGCTATATCATTTCTTTTTTTTTCTGATTTCAGTGAGCTGTTATTAAAAGTCTGAAGTCGTTCTCCAAGTTTTATTGGATTGCACCATAACACTCTCTCTGGCCTCAAAAAGCTGTCTTATGAAAGTCAAACTGAAAATGTTGATTTTTCTCCTAAGTGACATTGCTGAAACATAGCACAGATGTGGAAACCAGCCTGACATGTTGTCTCTTTAACAGAGGGGTTCAAAAATATATGATCTGACCATGATTGATGGCAGAGCTGCCCTTTCTCGGTGATGTAGAAAATAAGCTGAGTCAAAATAGATCTAGCTACATTATCACAATGGTCTCTTTCCTGTTTTTTTTTCTCATTTCTCTTCATTTAGATAAGAGAATTTTGCTTTGAACACTCTTATTCCAACAGTCTTCAATATACCAACCACTGTGCTTATTACTTTCTTCTTTTCACTTTGAAATTACTTCAGAGACATTGTTTCATTAAAGTGAAGGCTTTCAAGCCATTCATTTCAGAATAGGTAGACTAGGTCAAGGACAACTGTGCTGAAAATTAGACTACCAGATAGAGGTGAGCCTGCTGTGTTGTTTAGATGTTTGCTGTTTATCATAGCAAGCAGCAAAGAGGTTAGACTTGGCTGAAATATGACAGAAAGTACATGAAACATCTGAGCCATTCATGATTCCACATAGCCAGTATCACACTAAAAGGGAGTGGATGGGAGTCCTGAGCAAAGTATTAATCAGAAACAGCAACCTGTCAACCTGTTCAAATCTTGCACCTCCAAAGTCCTTGCCAGTGTTGTAATTGGAAGTACAGTAGTTCTGAAAAAGAGATAGGGAAGAATTGGATCTAGGATAGGGAAGCTGTGCATTAACCAAAGAAAAGCAATGTTACACTGAGATGCTTGAGGAAAGGAATTTTACCAGGAAGTAAAACAAAAAGTGGCACTAAACTTGAGGATTATTCTTAAAATTTCTGAAATAATTTGGAAGTTTCCTTATGAAACTCAGAGTAGATTTTTTTATTTTATTTTGGATTATGATTGCATTAGAAAAGTTGGACAGATAAGTTAGTAAGCTCAATGTACATACCTTTTTTGTGTTGTGTTGTGATCAATATCAAATACTGAATATTGAAGGGTAGGTGGTAATGTGGGAGGATATGGATGCTGTTATTGTTTATGAGAAATATAAGCTGGTTTAGTATTGTTTGTATTTTAATGTAAATATGCTCAGGTAGGGCACGAAAGGTATTATGAATATCTTTTGAATGGCATTTTAAGTCATAATGAAAAGTATATCGCTATCAGTTGATATTTTTTAAAGAAAAGATCTGTTTGCTGCCCTCAGGGAAAAGAAAAATAATGACAGTTGCCACCACCAACATCTAAAGAAGTGTTGGTCTCCCCTAGAAAAAGAAATTTCCACTATTTCTTATGGCTATAACAAAGAATGGTAGCATATACACATATGTATGTTACAGGAGGCTGGGGGGTATTATTTTATAAATGCTTGGCAAGTATGATCCCACTTCTAATAAAAGTGTGGCCTTTTCCAAAACCTATTTGTAGCAGAAGATTCACCAATAACATTTTTCCATTCCATAACATGTTCCACAGGCCACTAGTTCCATTTGCTGTTTGAGAACATTATACTAATAGACACAAAAATTACCTCTGTTTTCAAAACTATTTGCTTTTGAGCATCCTACTGTGCTCTTCGGCAGTCATTGCACTGGGACAACATTATTCTACCCTCACATGCCAATTTAAAACAGCGGTTGGCATGCATGTTGCCAAGCTCCATTTTTCTAATGGAACACAGAGATCCATCTGGACACATTTTATTCAGTGCTTTGGGGCAAACTGACCTTACAAGTTTGGATAAATGGTGAACAGTTAATGTAGCAAAGCCAGGGAGTTATTTTTTTTCCCAGCTTTCAGAAAAGACACCTACGATGCCAATTCTTTTTTTTTTTTTAATTACTGTATGTCAACTCTGTTTATTCAGTTTTGTAAAGAGACATTCTGCTGTGGGTTGGACTGGTTCATTTTGCAAGCTCTTTCTGAATTTGATGTCAGTTCTAGGCACTCAGAAAAGCATACAAGTTTTTTTTTAATCAAAATAATTAAGTAGATAAATAATTCTGAATCAATGGGAGAAATATGCCTACAATATAATCATGAGAAAAACAACTAAGGTCAAACAAATTTAAGAATAAAATTAAAGTGAAAAAAGTATTGAGTATGAATTTTAAAAAGGCTCCTTAGTTATAAAAATATCTAAGTCCATTCAAAAATTCAATGAATATAAATACAATAACATAATAATTATATTGGTCCAACCAGAAGCATGTAAGATTGTTCTTATTTATCAATTGACTTGTTTAGGGACCATTTGCATTTATGACAGTGATGAAAAAGTAATTTTGCAACCAATACACGCATTTACAACATTTTTAGGTCAGCAAAACAAAGAAACACTGAAGTATGATTGTAAGGCACTGTTTCATGTAGTAACCACTTCATTGAATGATTGAGTTTCCAGTTCCAACAATGGGCACTAAACAAGGACCACATGTAGAAGCTTCCGTTTAGGTCCATATGATATTATCTCTATAAAGGAGGGAATATCCTCATTGACCTTGAAGGAAGTTTCTATATAGGAAAATATACTGAAACAGCATTTGTCAAATTTCTTGATGACCTTTAGCAGAATTGAGATATAGGTTGTATACCCATCCTTCTGCTGATTTCTCAAGGGCATTGTTGATATTTTTCAACATGCTATATTTCTGTATTGGATGTTATGGGTAGGAATCGCACAAGTCTGAAGGTATAGTTACTTCACTATCTTGTTTACAGCCTGAGAATTTAGGAACAGTCCCTTCTGAGCTTCTTGCTTCAGTACCTTATGTAGGTTTATTTTGTCTCTTATTTGGACTTTCTATGCACAGCATCTCCCAAATTCTTTCTCACATACCATGACAACCTCTCCCAGTGACTTCATATATATGATAAATAGGATGGGAAAGGAGAATCATATGACATAATTGAATACCCATTGACCAGACCACTAACTCACTGCATTGTGTGGACTTTGCCTCATCAGTACATCCAACCCCTAACCTTCAGAGTGGATCTAGAAGAATGCTATGGTTGACAATATCAAATTCCTTTGGGAAGTACAGAAAGATGATACAATCATATCCATATTCTGTCACTCATTACCCATAAACACAACCTATATAATGTCTATCTATAACTATGCATATAGAACAATATGTACGTAATATTTCACAAGAAGCAGAGATTAAAATCTGACTCATATGTTTTAGAAGTTATTTATTACAGAGTCCATGTGAAATAGAATATGTGCCTGTTTGGAACATTTTCATTTCAAAGTGTCTGAAACCCAATGCCCTCTTTTTGTAAGCTGACTAATTTTTATACAAATAATAGATGTCACTGAGGAAATGGATACGTGAAGCCTAGGGTGGGGAGTTATAATGATCTGAGACAGGAGGAGTGGGAGGAGAGAAAGAGCCATAGGCTAGATAATGGTCACACAAGAGGCAGCTTAACCCTCTTGGAAATTGGGGGCAGAATGGGGACATGGAAAATATCTTAGAAGTTAGTTTTTGGACTGTAGTCCCTAGTTTTTGGACTGTAAAGATGAGGGAGCAGAGATGTACTTTCAGAATTGCAATATTTTGCAATTTTGACAAATAAGTTTGTCATCAATCTGCCAAAACTATGAAATATTATCACTTAGCCTTTTATTTAGGGAGAGGGAGGAAGAAGAGGAAGAGGAAGAGGAAGAGGAGGAACACTGGCATTTTAATGAACACTTTGTAACCATAGAACACATAGTCTTTGGTCTATTGATTCAGGCACACCATTTAATTGATTTTCTTGAACATAAAATGCCATATGTTCCCTGTTAAGTAGCCTGTTTACTTAGTAGAACAATAGAGTTAAGCAACCTGAATTAAGTATACGCCTCATGGAGTTCGTTGAATTGAAGAGGCACATAAGTTAAGGTAAAAAGAATCTGTTTCATGGAATGATCTATCAGAATGGTAAGAGTACGCTGTGAACTTCTGAATTAATCAGGTTGTGAAAGAAAAGAAAAGAAAAGAAAAGAAAAGAAAAGAGGACTTCTAATGATATATTAATGCAAATCTAAGACATTTCTTAACTTATGTGCTTAGTCAGCATCTAGTTTCAAAGTTTTTTTAAGGAACTTTTTGAAGCTTAAATACATTAAATCCATAATAGCTGATGCTAGTCAGTATAAACACCTAATATAGTGGAAGTATTGAATATATTACTTAATTAAACTATCAGAAAACCTTCATAGTGAAAAGTTTGGCCATGGATGAAGCAGCTCTCATAGAATTATTTTTCAGAAGTCAAAATTGATATGGAATTTTTTATGCCTATCTAGGATTCTCTTTATCACTCAGCTTGTCTTTTCTCTTTTTTTCCAGACTTATTGGCTGGAAATGCACTGTAGACAATGCTGGGAGATTATCAATAAGAGGCCCAACAACAAAAAGGGCCCTAAAGGTTGGTTCTTAAATTTTACTTATTTTGTATTTTTAATTAAAAGCAAGAACTAAATGCTTAAAATGAAATAAATGAGCTAGTTAAATGCTGAATGAAGTATGCCATAGATAGACTAAAAACAATCTGAGATTGACCTGAAGCTGAGAATTTTTGGCCTCACATTGAAAATAATTGGCTTCTTTTTAACCATGATCTAGCACATAGCTCATGTGAATAAAGAATAACAATGCATAAAAATTATGGAATATCATAAAACATTTAAGCCAAAGGAAAGTCATTTGGGGGGAGTAGTTCATTTTTGTTAAGCAGATATTATTAATGAGTTAGCCAAAGTTTTAAAGTTAATAAAAATATTTTATGAAGTCTATTTTATATAGTGTGGGAAACCTATTAAATTTCAAGACAAATAGTTTATTATACTGTACAGAATCTGTGCAAAAGTTAAATCAATCTGTACTCTCACTCAGATTCAAAATCACTCAGATTTGGAGAGGGCTGGACTCGGACTGGGCGGGTCTGGATGGGGAGACAGGGCCGGTCTTGGCTCAGACAACTTGGGTTGAG
>JAEANM010020592.1:0-12063 GCA_017656035.1 Myanophis thanlyinensis
TAGGTTGCCTTGCCCAAGGATTCTGGGATTTGAAGTCCACAAGTGATAAAAGAGCCACAATTGCCCACCCCTGATCTGGGGCAACAGTGCACATGCCCACAGAGAGGGCTCTAAGTACCACCTCTGGCACGCGTGCCATAGATTCATCACCACTGAGCTAGGTTTTCAGATGCTTGAAAATGAAGTGCTTGGGGGAATTTTAAGAAACTGAGTGTTTGGAACCTCCCCAAAGATCAGTAGCATATCCAAAACATAGCTGCAGCAATTTATGAGGATTTACACACCTCCGTTTCTGTATGAAGATCCAAAAGTTAGATACTGATTAGGCTTCAGACAAATGCCCAAAGAAAAAGGTCTCTACAGTCCTCTACTAAAGATTTATCATTTATGCTTTCCCAAAGTAAATGCAGGCAAGGCAATAAGCTTTTTTGTTCTTTATATTCTTTTTCAGAACAATGACAATTAAGGTAAGTTATCATGTTCCTATAGTTGAAAACAGCAGAAAGGTAGCTGAATAGTTATTTCTACTTATAGCAATATAAATTTTGTGGCTGAGATATCACCAGCCTATATCTCATGTATTAGTTTTGGGTATCCAAACATCTTAATATCAAATTGAATTCCACCAATATATAATACCTAAAACGCTAGATGTGTTTTAGCTGCTTCTTCTAAATACTCTCGACAATCTTCAAATGCCAACGTTTTCAGAAATGGCCCAAAACTGGCCTAAAAACGTTCTTTAATTGTATTGAAACAAACAGATCTAAAATGCAATACCCTGTTTAGCATCTTTTAGCACTATCTCCATCTCGGACAGAATCCTGCTGCTTTTATATTTCATTATGACTACATATGTCTACCATGTTGCAGACAAAATACAAACCATGTAACACTATACACAAATGTTTAGTGATGGTAAATGCCAAATCTGGGCATAATAACACGCTTACCCAGAATTTGATGGAAGATGAGCAAATGGATCGGATATACACTATAATTCTGAGATATGATTGGGCAACATATTAATGCCACATAGTCTCAGCAATCTGCCCTACTAGATTTGGGGTCCTTCATCAATCTCAATACCAAGCTTCGGGAAAGAGAGAGGTACTGATCCATAAATATGCTTTACTCGTCTATGGCATTTTGCCACTAGCCACCCAGATTTATCATACTTTTGACTCTGCATGGCTAGGGTCTAAAGTAGAAAATAAATATGGACATGCTAACTTCACTCTTGCTACTTAGGGGCTAGATCCATGCTCATCCTGGCTTATGAAGAAGACAGCAGGGGACATGATCATATATATCTCTATCAGCTTGGATGTTTTATCACAATATGAAAAGGGAGGTGGGAATACTGATCAGATGGGTATTTTGTGCCTAGCTTTGGTTAATGAACCAACTGCAGCCCTATATGAAATAAAGAGGGCCTGTATCAGTGATATAATACTCCCAATTATGACCTGCTTAAATTACTGCAAGGTGCACTATTGTATAAAGAGGCCTCTAAAATCATTCAAAATGCAACTGGTACAAAATGGAACAACTGATGGGTTAATTAGCACTAAATACCCTGAGTACATTACACCTATGCTACAAGCAATATGTTGGTTGCCACAGATTTCTGGGTGCAGTTTAAAGAGCTGCTTTTAATTCATAAATTCCTATATGACTTGGCACTCGGCTACAAGTGATCGGGAGGGGAGTGTATTTGCTAGGAAGAACTGTATTTTTAGTAATGGCTTAATATTGTGGAAGTCTCCCCCAAAAAAGCAAGATGTTGTTGTCCTTCTAAAAGAAAGTGAAAGAAAAGTTCTCTTTGAGGGCTTTAAAATGCAATTTATTGGGGAATGGCAGGTAGATAGGGGTGTGTGTGTGTGTGTGTGTGTATGAGAGAGAAAGAGAGAGATTTTTAATTTTTGTAATTGTTACATTATGGTGTAATGCAGATATATGGATTATCACTATACACTATTACCAGTAAGAGTTGTGTTACTATGGTGGTTTAGAAATCCACAACAACAAAAACAAAAAAGACATAATTTATTGTATGCAAGTCCTACTCCAAAGAGAAATGTAATCAAAGAACACAAATAAGACAACTCCCTTATCTTCCTGGCATCACTCTAACTGCAATCCTCCACACACACAAAAAGAAAAAATATATACACAACAAGAGAACTGTACTGAATACCCTCCTGGTCCTCCTACACGCTCAGCATAGGCTAGTACAAGGCAGATCTAATCCCATCTGTTCATCTCATCTTCCAGAGGAAAACCGTCAGCCTCTGCTTCTCTTTTCAGAAAAGTCTTTCAATCCGGCTAACTTCAGGTTTGCTTCCCTCCAAGTCCTTGGACACAACAGCAAAAGGAGGGAGGATAAAGGGGGAAAGATGAGTCATCCATATGGAATGCAGTGGACTCAGTATTTGTCTTTTTTTTAAAACAAAAAATCTTTTTTTTATAATAGAACCCATTATGCCAATCTTGGGCCATGTAGTTCCTGGAGCAACTGGTATGATGTACTGCCCACTGTCTTTAAGGTAAATGCTGGCCACAAAAATCTAAATTAAATGCATATGTTTTATCTGATATGCTGAGCCTGGAAAACTTCACATTAACTCTCCACTTATATAAATCAGGTTAATGGGATAAAATATTTTAAATTCTAGATTAATGTTTTAAACCAGACAGCCAGAAAGGGCACGTGGGGTGGGGGTGGAGAATCTAATGACATTATAATTTAGAAACCTAGGATTTTTCCAGGACTGAGAATTAAAAATTAACTCACAAAATTGGCATATAGCTAAATTAGAATTATTGTAACACACTTTCTAATTATACTGTGCAGATTATTAGTCAATGCAGTCTGTATTTTAAAAAGCCACTTTCTGACTTCCAGCTCAAAGAAATGGATGAGGCAGTATTTCTGTTTGAGCACACAAGCCCCTTATGAAAGATATACTGTATACAAGTATTCCTACAACCAATCATTTAGTGACCAGTTACAACAGTACGGAAAAAGTCATGACCATTTTTCATACTTACGACTTTTGCAGCATCCCCATGGTCACGTGATCAAAATTCCAGTGCTTAGCAACTGGCATGTATTTATGACAATTGCACTGTTTGGGGGAGGGGTGTCACATGATCACCATTTGTAATCCTCCTTGCCAGCTACAAAGCAAAGCCAATGGAGGAAGCCAAATTCACTCAACAACTGCACAATTCACTTAACTGCAGTGATTCGCTTAACAACTGTGGTAAAAAGATCATAAAATGAGGCACAGCTCACTTAACAACTGCCTTGTTATGCAATTGTTAGCAACAAAAATATTTGTCTCAATTATGGCCTTAAGTCAAGGACGATCTAGCTGCTGTAAAGGAACTATCTGCTCTCTAAATATAGGGTAGATAACCTGCTGCCTTACAGATATTTGCGGGCAGGAAAGGCAGGACTTAAAATATTATCAATACTCATACAAAGTAGATATAAACTGAGAAATTGCTTCCATCTGCTGGGAGCCATGGGATCCAAAGAATTAGAATTAGAAAGTTCAAAGGGACCAACCTCCTCTGTGCAGGAGTCCAACAGATTATAAAGCAATCTCAACAGATGATAATGCAGCCTCTATTTAGACATATTCACCGAACAGAGCTCAACATTGCCCAAACAATTTTTTTTTACTGTTGTTTTATTATATCCAACTTGAATCTGTTATAGCTTTATTACAATTACTTTGTATCCTGCGTTTTGGGATGATAATACAGAGCGAGACCCTTCTGGTGCAACAATCCAACTCATACTTATTTCCTTCAAATTCTCCTTGTCAGATTTAAGTTTCGTGCTTCATTACCATGTTGTTTACTCTTCTCTGATCCTTCTTAGTGTAATTCCCAGAAGCACAGTATTGGGTCTGGCAAGTGCAGAACGCATTGAATTATTTTCTGTGTTTTGGAAATTATACTTTTACTGATGCAGCTGAAAATTATGTCTGTCTTTTTGTATCACACTGCTGACTCATAATTGTCACAAATTCTTATATATTCAACTACCACTCCACAAGTACCTTCCGCTATAATTTTTGAACATCAAACTTCTCTTTTATCTAGATGAAGAGGTCTATATATGGCCATGTTAAAATTCCATTTCAATATTTTCCACTATAATGTAGGAAAACAAGTCAGAGCTGCTTCTGAAGATACCCACTGGTAACCAGGACAAGAAATCCCTTCATTACAATCCTAATAAAACATGGTTATATGAAGCATATCTTAAAACTGAGTACACTGTAATAAAACCACATTGTAGCAAAAACGTCCATCCAAGAAAAAGAAAAGATGGTATTAAAATGTTTCTATTATGCACAAAGTAGCAGAACACTGGAGATGATCATGACTTGTTTAACTATAGCTTAGTGGATAAATGGCTGCCTTAATGTAACATGTTAAGCTACAATCAAATCATATTCTATCATCTATTCGTAGGATATGTGGCTATGGTTAGTTTTATCTTCTGCATTAAGAAAGAGTAGTAGTATATGATGTGAATATGCAATCATTCTAGGAGGTTTCATTCAAACCTTTTAAGATGAGCAACTGAACACTGTGCTACATACCATCAAGACTAAGAAGATAAATACTAGACAAGTTACAACTTTCAAAGGAACCCACAAAAGAAAGCCAAAGAGTTCCATTTAGATACCATGAAAGTAAATGGTTAACATTCAGGTACTACCACAGCCCAAAGTGCTATAGATATATGGATATTGCAAAAGAAATGATGTGAATAAACTCTCAGGAAAAATGCAAATGAAAAGAAATGCAGACTATGAGAAACAAAGGACAGGAAAACTATACCACAAACATACTAAGGAAATCACAAAACATGGCCTAATGAAAAAAAAAGAGGTAAGTTCTATCTTCCAAAGTGTTCCAAAACAGAAATGGCCACCCAAACATATTTCTCTGATCGCTGAATGTATCATAATACAGCTTCATCCAAAGTGTGATTTAAATACTTACCCAGAAAACAAATAATTGGGCCTCATCCACTGATTTAAACATGTATTTCGGGACAAGTAAAAAGCTTGAATCTTGTACTGGTATTTTGCCCCATGTGAACAAAGCACTAAGAATACCAAAAAAGAAATGTAGCAGTCCGAGGATGAAGGGGAAAGGGATGCAGGGATGGAGAATAAGGATTAAAAAGGCAAAATTGCTGGATATGCCAGATACACGCAGATGCACAAAACACATGCACAAACACACAAGAGGGTTATTTGCTGAGGGGAGAAACTGGAGGCACGAGTCCTCTATTATGCCACCACCAGTCCTCTATATGCCACTTCAAGCTCCTGAAGGAAAAGCAAGACATACAATAAATGATCTGAGAAGGATTCTGTATCTTTAAGAACTAAATGCAGAATACTTTAAGCCCCACTAGGCCCAAATCCTCTTTTCCCCTCCAGCGTGATAACTAGGAGAAATTATAGGGCTTGCAAAAAAAATAAAATAAAAATAAATCTTCCTTTTGGGGGCCGCTGCTAAGACAAGGACCTGCCTAGGTTGGGAAGAAGTCCTTGCGCTCCAGAAACCGGAGAGAGGGGAGAGCAAGGAGGAAAAGAGGGACGGAGAGGAGGAGAGAGTTCGCAGGCCCAAAACAAGAGGCAGGCGGTGGGAAAGGGCTGCCTGGGGGGGAACGGGAAAAGCAGCAGGCGCAGCCGAGGCGCGCCGGCGAAAAGGGCGGCAAGAACTCTTTCTTCTTAGGCGGGAAACAGCAGGGCTCTCAACCCGGGCACCGCCGCGGGCCTTCTTCGGAGGGTTGTTAGCCTCTGGCCGGGATCAAACCGGCCCTGCTGACTCTGGCTCGGCCCCAGCTCCGGCTCCATCCCGAGGCCCCCGCTGCAAGCCAAGAGGGAGAAGCCAAGCTGCTCCCGCTGAAACCAAGTGGGCGGCTCTGCACTAGGCCGTGCATCCCCCGGCTGGCGTAGCGGAGGCGGCGGGCCAGCGAGCGAGGCAGAGAGAGGGAGAGGGAGAGGGAGGGAGGGAAGGAAGGAGGAGGCCAGAGCTGGGCTCCGGGAAAAGGGTCAGACGGAGGCGGCTTCTCCCCACGGCCGCCATACCTGGTCCGTGATGCTGAGAATCCCCATCTCCGGGCGGGGCCGCCCCCCCTCTCAGCAGCGCCGCCGCCTTCTCCTCCGCGCTCCCGGCATCGATCGCGCTTCGGCTGCCGCGGCGCCCTCCGGCTGCTTGTGGGGCGGCGGGCGGGGAGGAACTCAGCCCGCCCACCGGAGGGAGGAAAGCAGGCCGGCCGTGCTCGACGTAGCGACCCCTGCCGGGGAAGCCCGCCCAGCCGCTCCTCCCAGCCCCCGGGGACCAGGCCGGGGAGCCCCTGAAGACGGCGTTCCCTTGCACAGCTCCGGTCCCGTCTCCACCCGCTCCCCGGGGCGCTTTTTTTTTTTTTTTTAGCCCGCCGGGCCTGCGTGGTCAGCCAGCGGCGCCTGGGGCGTGAAACCCAAGAGACGGGGTTGAGCCAACCCTGGTTCCGGGAAGCATGGCCACGCACGTGTGTCGTGCAAACAGTCTGCGGGTCTGAACCCGGACAAATAAAAGAACGCCGCGTCGGAGGCCGCCGCTGCAACCCAGCTGCGTTGAGTTGATATTGGCCTCCGAAAGTTAAGACGGGTGGGTTGTGTGGCTAATACTCGCATGGGAGACTTAGGGTAGAGTGGGAAGTTTATAAAAAGTTTAAAAAACAATCCCAAGCAAAGCCGGCAGGAAAAATCCCCATAGCAGAATATTGCCGGAAAACTACAACAATAGTAGTTTTGCTATGAAGTTCCTGGAGATTTTACCTTGTGATTAGTTTTATACTGGTTCCATTGTGGAAAACCATCTCTCTCCCAGAGAATGAAATATTTTGGGGGATATTAAAAGGTAGAATATTATATTTCTCCAAAAGCAAAAGGATAAATATGTTCTTAGAGGCAGAAAGCAGCAACCTCCCCACCCGTATCTTTCTTAATAGCCTACAGCAGAGACCCATCAAGAAATCCTAGGCCAGACTATTCACAAATTAAAACACCTTCACCTCCGGTGATGGGATTAAAATTTACATCATTCCCCCACCCAGATTCTAAAGACAGGACCTTTTAGGACTTTATAGGATTAACCCACCAATATAACAAAATATACCAGGCTCATCACATTGCACAATCCCTGCAGCATTTCAGAAGCTATAAAAATCCTTGCACTCATCAAGCTAATTTGTCAGTTGCCCCAGAACTGTATGCTGTGGTTCTGCTCATCAATAAACAATACTTTCCATTCAGCCTCCATTTTATTTCCAGCACCTTTCTCCCAGCTTGGAAGTGAACCGGATGGATCTTTTCTTTCTTCCTACACCAGGGGTGTCAAACTGGCAGCCTGCAGGCCAGATGTGTCATGTGCAGGCCATGTCCATCCTGGCTCCACAAAGGCAAAAAATGTCATATGTTGCAATATGTCATCTGATGCAATCGAGTTTGACACCCATGTCCTACACCATCTTTCCTTAAAACATTAACAGAATCCACAATAGTCTGTGAATCAGTGTCTCTGCTACATAATTGATAGTCAAGATGAAATTAAATTAATTGAATAAAAATAGCAAACGGGGAAAATCCTTTACGATACTAATTCTTTACTTCTTCAAGCTCCCAAATAAATTACCCAGACCCAATTCACATTTCAAAGGATAAGGTCTGCAAACAAAAAATAAAAATTAATTAAATTAGGTCTCCCAATGGAATTACATCTTCACAAGAATATGCACACACACACAAACCTCAAGTGTCACCCTAGAATCAGCACATAGAAGACACTCCCTAACTTATTCTCCTTCCCTGTCTACTATTCTCTTGCCCTACTACCTACGGTCGCAAGCGGTCGCATGCACATTTCACTGCATTTCGTACCATGTATGACTGTGCATGTGATTAATAAAAGTTTATTTGATTTGATTTGATTTGACACTTCCATACCTGGGAATTTAACTATCGCTTTATCTCATTTCTCTTTCAAGAGTTCGCCTTCAAGCAATATGAATCACTACTTAAAATGGCTTTAGTAGTTTCCACTGAGAAAAGTGAGAATGTGGTATCTCCATACTCTATTGATTTAGACTAAACTGGAGTGTGGATGGATGGATGGATAGGTATTTAAAATATTCTGAGCTCCAAATTTTAACATTTATGGGATTAACTTCATCTGAGACTTACTCCCTTTAGCATGTTTAAGGTTATTTATAAAATGCATTTGAATATATATATATATAATTTTTTTCCATGTATCATTTAAGTAAGCAGTTTCATTGCTTATCCCTGCCCGCAATATTGATTCTTTCATAAAATGGTGTTGCATGCACTGCTTTCTTAGACCATTGGATGTCTTAGGATATTTGTAGCTCTTTTCTCTGGAGAATGGCTATTAAATCATGTGTTCTGGTAAATTTGCTACTTGATCTGTCAGAAACATCCTTACATTAAGGATCCTTATCCTTACACAAGACTCATTAGGTGCTTCCTAAAACCACCAGAAACTATAAAAAATATTTGTATCGCTCTCTAATCTGTTGTGTAGTTGGACAGATTAAGATTTAGAAACGGTAGAGAGGACAATTTATGTTAAAGAGTATACTTTTTCTCTGCTCCCTGTCCATACATCTTTAAAATATATATGACAAAAATACCATAAATCTTCAAGTTTGAATAGAAAATTGCCTGGAATGTGTTGCACAAATGCAGATGGGAAAATGCCAGGTGTGTATTAATCCTTTGCATTTTACTGGAATTGTGTTCAGTAGGGCCTACATTCAAATGAAAAGTTCTACTGAATATCTTCTGTGTATCCATATAGGATTTTGCGGTTAATTGAACATGATACAGATGAAAGGTCTCTACTGACTCAAATGCTACCCACAACTCACAAAACAGTCTCATAATTATTCAAGACATTAAGAATTTCCCTTTGTAATTTCTGTTTAACTCTATATAAGCATATAATTATAACCAAGTCAGCCAATGACAGACTAATGTTTATGACTGTTGCCCAAATATAAAATTATAGACTTCCCTTGTGTTTCTTAAGGATAGGCCTCTGCTCAACATGTTTTAAGAGTCTTAGATCTTCTGTCAGTGTTTTAGCCCTGCATTCCATGCTTGCTGAGATTCAAGTTAAAAGAGACTGAGTTGCTATCTTTATTGAATTTTAATATTAGTTTCATATTGTATTATTAAAAGCCATATACAATATTTTATTACATTTTGATATATTGGAATTTTGGGGATAATTTGATATGCTTTTCATTATTGGCTGTTGATACTTAACAATGTTTTAGAAAGGTTGGAGAATGTATTATTCCTTTGAAGTGCTACAATGCAAGTAAGGCTTCATCTTCATTGTACAATGTATGTGGTTGCATGTAACTGATGGTTAATATCTAAACTTCAAGTGTTATTTGAAAAGAAAGCAATTACTGTTCTAAATGTACAATGGACCTCAGTTCAATAAATGATAAAATTTGCCATTAATGCCTTTTACAATGTTAGATTAGTTTTCATAATTCCCATTTAGCATAAACAGCACCATTTCAATTAAGGATTATGGGAAAGGAAGCTGTTTTTTCAAAGTTGTGAAATATTGTGAGGAGTGCAGTAGAGGGCACTGTCCATTCTTTAGTCACTTCCAGCATTATGGTTAAAAATTGTCTCATATAATTACTAGTTTTATAGTTATCTTTCTTAAATCCACTTCTAATTTTACCTTTGTTTTACCTTGTTGAATAAGCAGACATGTCCAGGTAATGATGCTTTATCTTCATACTGTAAAAGTTTCACCCATTAATTTCTGCAAATAAAGCTACTGTGAAGATTAGATTAATATACAGTAGCAACTACTGCTATTTAAGATATAGCCAGTTCTCATGGCCATATTATACCCCTAGCAGATGAACATGTGGTCTGATTTTGGAGAGTCTGTCTCTACCTGTTTTAAAAACAAGTTATTTAAAAATCAAGTGTTTGTTTATTTTAAACACAGTGTCTGCCTAAAATATCAGGGACTACATATGCTAGAAAGGGTTATATAGGGATAGCTTTTCTTTGAGAACAGAGCCTATATTGAAACAAACCACAACCCCATCTAGTTTAACAATCTGTATCACTCCAAAGCCAGCTGGATGCTTTTAGGAACCTAATAAGCTTGGATTAGAGAGCAGTAGCCCACTCCAAATGATGGCTTTCAGCAATCACTGTTAAAAGCATATTGTTTTATCCTTCTGCTTTTAAAACTTATGGGTGGAATGCTCAAGTAGGTTTCATGGTTTCGACAGCCTATGCTTCTACAGCAGTGGAGGAAAGGCTCTTTGATTTGTTCAAACTGCAAAGCAGCTGTATTAGAGGCTCACCTGAATTGTGTCCATAATTAAATCTGTATACAAAAGCCTGAGTCCTAGCTCAAGTCAAGCATTGTTGCTCTTGGCCATCTCTAGCCTGATCTTTTTCTCCTTTGTTCTCCCTTCCATACTTTGATAATTGAGGAAAAATGGAGGGAGGAGTGCTGTCATTTACCATTGCTTGATAAAAGAGCACTGAGATTTTGGAGTATGGTCAAATCAGTGTCTCCATTTCCCAACTCTTGCAGACAGTCCAGAATACAATCGAGAAATCTAGTATGATCAGGAGGGGCAGATATTCCTCCATTCAGACCATAGTTATGGCTACCCTTTGAAACCATATTTCTCAACCTTAGCTGCTTAAAGATGGGTGTACTTCCACTCCCAGAGCTGGTTGGGGAATTCTGGGAGTTGAAGTCCATGCATTTCCAAATGGCTAAGTTTGAGAAACAGTGATTTAAAGCAACTAGTGCTTTTTCTGACCCATGACTAGACCTGAACAACAGCTGAAGACAATGCAGATGCTTCACATGAAAAACAATACCTTCAACCAAAATATGCATAACCATATGCTAGTTTTCACTCTAATCATACCAGAATCATGACAATTTGGAAAATAGCCCTTAGGAATTTAGATTGTGCTCATTCAAAGAGGAAAAAGAACCTTATGGACCTAAAAGGGCAGCAAAATAAGCCCTACATATGGTATATTTTTGCTTTGAACACCTAAAGAACAGCCTGCATAAACAATGCCTGTGTAGAATAATAGAAAAATTGCAGGGTGTTGATAATTTGGGAGAATTTTGAAGATGCACTGAATGTGCCCTATACTTATCAGAAGAGTAAAATATTATCCCCAAATATTTTTAAGATTTGAAACATTGTTTAGGTCAGTGATGGTGAACCTTTTAAGGCACTGAGTGACCAAACTGTGCTTGCATGCCCAAACTACAAGGAATGTGCATGTGCAGTAGAGACCTGAAGACCAGATGGCTGGTGGGAGATGGGGCATCCCAACACTGGCAGCTCCGCAAGAGGTGACATCTTTTTCTTTTGTGAGCGTCATTGTTTCATGTTTCATCATTTGCAGGGAAATATCTATTTCCCTGAAAATGATGGCGAGAAACACCACAGAGAAACACGGTGGAGCTGTGTTGGGGCGAAGGCACACATGCACTCAGAGAGGGCTCTGAGTGCCACCTCTGGCATGTGTGCCATAGGTTCGTCACCACTGGTTTAGGTGTTCATTCACCCACCAAGCACAGATTCCATGGCATTGGGCAAGCAAGAGAATTTTAGTTTTAGAATAATTTATTTTCTTTTATGATACATAGTCAAAGGCCAAAGGCTTGTTCTAAACCAGATGGTGTATGTGATAACAATTCTGCATTATTCATATAACAATATGCATATCAGACAGTTTTGGAGACTTACAGGTGAGGTTGTTGAAAAGCCTGGTAGCACCTGTTTTGTATTAAAAAAAAATTTATTTAAAGCCATAACTTTTCACTCACTACAGTTCATTTCATACTATGGAAATGTATGTGTCAGGATTCCACACATCAGCAATGCAATCAGAACTCCAAAAAGACAAAGTCCAAGGAATAAGATTTTATTGAAGA